>WSFP011480671.1:0-16237 GCA_009831015.1 Picea engelmannii | reverse complement strand
CTTTGTTCTTTTGAAACTTTCCTTTCCTTATGTAGATGATTGACTTGCAACATTATTTCCATCCTTTGAGAGTGAGGGACTTACCTCATGCTTCTTTGAAGTGCTTGCTTCAACATGTGTAGCTTCTTTCTTGTATCCAAGACCTGATTTATCATTTGGGGTTCTTTGACTATCCAGGATCTCATTCAATATTGTTGAGGTATTCAAGAATTTGTTTGAATTATCTACTTTCTTTCTAAGATCAACAACTTTAGCTTCCAACTTATGACAGGACTCTTCCTTTTCATTTACTTGATTCTTTAGTAATTCCTCTACCCTTTTGGCTTCTTCAATTTGGGTCTTGAGATGGACATTGACTTCAAGACTTTTACTAATCTCATCATCTAGCTTCTTATTCTCTTCTATTTCATTCTTTAGTCTTTTTATCTCTTCTTCTTTTTCTTCTAATTGAGTTTTTTTACTTTCTTCTTATTCTTTGAGCATTTCCTTTAACTTCAAGATATGCCTTTGATTCTTTTTAAGAAACCTTTTAGTGTTGTCAGAAAGATAGCTAATTTCTATGTAACAATGGTCATAGTTGTATTCAAATAGACCTTGTTCATCTTTCCTTTTAATATATGATAGTTCTTCTTCTACTTCTTCCATGGGATAACTATCATTTAATTATACACATACTATCTCTAGATTTTCTTCTTCACTTGTAGAGAAATATTCAACATCATCACATTTTGAAATATTGCAATCAGGGGTTTTTGGAGATTCTTTCCCTTCATTGATCTTGATAGAATTGTCTTCAAGGTCTTCCTTTTTTCCAACATCATCACATTTAGAATCATTGCAAATAGAGGATTTTGGAGATTCTTTAACTTCATTGTTCTTGATGGATTTTTCATTAAGGTATTCATTTTTGCTTTGGTATGTCTCCTCTAGCTTTAGCCATAGATCCTTGGTGGAATTGCATTGTCCCATGCTCTCTTTGATATAACTTGAGAGTCCACTAAGAACGGTCTTGAGAGCCAATGCTTCATTCTTCTTCTCTTCCCTTTGAGCTGCAAACTTTGACTTGTTCTTCAAAGGAACTGATCCACTAATAGTTGTTTTCCAAAGACCCTCTTATATTTCCTTCAAGTGCACTTTCATTTCTATTCTCCATGTAGAATAATTCTCCTCATCAAGGATTGTAACTTCATCATCCATTTATGTGTCCATGGATCTCCTCCAAGATTGTTAATGCTTATAGTGAAGTCCTACTCTGATACCAATTGTTGGACACACCGACCACACTGAGAGGGGGGGGTGAATCAGTGTAGTGATATTTTTCAAACTTCCCTTCACAAAATGTATTAGATAGCAATCAGCAATTACTCAACATTCATTACTGTCATTTATAATAAGTTGTATGTGAACATATATCAGTAACATATAAAAAAAACATATATCATCAATAAGTCAGCACCACAAGTAACACAAAGAACACAAGATGTATGTACAATTTTCTTTTTATTATGGACTAAAATCCTCGGGTTATCAGCAACAATTGAATAGAGTTACAACTCCATAAGAGCACCATATCTACAATGCAATACTTAGCTTACACAACTCAACACAAATTTAGAAGAGGAATCAATCCTCAGCAGATACCAATCTGTCAACAGGTACGCGACCTATCAGTAGTGAAGCACATGTATGTACTATAGTCTGCGTATGCCTTAGGGTTTTCTCTCTATGAAAAACTCAAATGCTTTGCAGCCTTCATTCACATCTACTTATGTTTTTAATTGTCCCATCTGAACCATAAACAATCACAACACATCTATGCTCTCCCACATCTTAATCATGCTCTTCAACCATACAATATGAATGCTACTTATTCATGTATAAGCAACCAGTATACTATCGTAATCATATCAGTACTGAATCATAAGAGTTTTTCTCACTCTATCAATCAACCAACATAACCATATGACAACATCCATACCAAGAATGCCTTAAGCATTCACCATACAATAAGCAATAATATCCATCAAGACAACTATGTAACCATACCAGAGTTTCTATGGCAAATCTGAGCCCATGGAATGCAGATCTGGAACTTGCTTCAGACTTCAAGAAACTGGCATCAACTCACACTCAAGTCTCCATGAATTCATCCAACTATACGCGCTTTTCCTTCCTTTAGCCCCTTGCCATGCTCTTCAATCTATGCTCAAGAGATGATTTTCACAAGAGACCCTTGCTTCTTATTTATACTCTCCAAGTAGCTTCCTTAGAAACATCTTCTAGGCCACTTTGTCCACATAGTCACATATGCCCAACTTTGCCCAATTTTCCACTTGTCCATGTATCCAATAGCCACTTGACCACTTAACCCGTTATCCTCATTTTAGGGTTAACCTTCTTATAACCATTTTCCATAATTAAAAAGTTCTCCATTTACTTTATTATTTAAATAATCCTCCTTGACTTTGTCACTTCACTTTATTATTTAAATAATCCTCTTTTATTTTGTCACTTCACTTTAATATTTAAATAATCATCTTTCACTTTGTCACTTTATTATTTAAATAATCCTCCTTGACTTTGTCACTTCACTTTATTATTTAAATAATCCTCTTTGATTTTGTCACTTCACTTTAATATTTAAATAATCCTCTTTGACTTTGTCACTTTATTATTTAAATAATCCTCCTTGACTTTGTCACTTCACTTTATTATTCAAATAATCCTCTTTGACTTTTTCACTTCACTTTATTATTTAAATAATCTCTTCTTTGCAAGCACTTTGACTTATTTGACCTTTTGGGGCTTCAAGCCAACATATGAGGGTCCTCCAACTTTATAAGGCCATAACTCTCAAATCGTGAGGAATTATGTGACATTCCACATACCACCGGAAATGGGTTGACAAGCACTATCCATCTAGGATAGTTTCACTAACAAATTCACTAATATTCGTATCATTATTCCATAATTAAGCATGAGTTCTCTAATCATACTTCTAGGATAACTCAATCGCAAAGCATTTTACCGTGAGGGATTTCACCATAAGGGGACCACTTCGGAGTTCATCCATTTGTACAACCATGACCTTTGGATTTCACCGCAAAGCGTCTTCCCGTGAGGGATTTCACCACAAGGGGACCACTTTGGAGTTCATCCATTTGTACAACCATGATAAGACAATAATGAGTCATATTTACATCAATACAACTACAACTCATTGATCCATCTTCATCTCCGCATACAAATATGACTCCTCTTTACATCAATCCATTGACATCAAGGTCAATATATGATCCAGCAATCAAGGTCAATAAATGATCCATCAATCACTACATCAATATACTATGACAAGACATTGTTCCTTTGACATCAATCCGTTGACATCAATCCTTTGGCATAAATGACAACATGATCCAACAACACTCTCAGGCTTCTTTGATGATGCTACTTATACAATCATAGCAGGGCCTTTGTTTATTGGTATTATTTCTACTTGTAACTCTGGATGTTCTTCTTCATCAAGTGCTTCCAATTTAGGTCTTTTGGTTGATCCTTCTTCCTTTGTCCCTAAATATTTTGGATTTGATTATGCAATATTTCATTTATATGTCTTCTCAAATTGTTAAGGGGTTTGTGTAGCTTGAGAGTTCAAAGATTTCTCTGGAACCTTGTTGTGAATTATATTTTGTACCTCCTCATATCTAGCATGGATGGCCAGCAACTCCACGTGTGCTTTATGTTGATGTTGATAAGGATTTTTTACATGTGAGATTATTTTTTAGGAAATCACAGAGTGGGGATCACACTTCCATGGCTCTCCCTATAGAAATCCCATAACTGAAATAATTTTTTTTGTCACCTGCAATGTTGATCCAGCATTAACAATAAAAGGTCCTACTTCTTTCTTTAATTTAAAACTAGCCTTATATTTCCTTGATACAAAATGAATATCATCATAATTCAATCTATGTCTAATGAAATCTAGTGCAAATATTCTGGGAGTTACGAAAGTGGGTAGAAGAAAAGGTTGAAGCTCAAAGTCATAAACTTTGATTTCTATATAATTCTCAAAGATATACCAATATCCCACTCTCTTATCTAGGCTCAACTATAATAATTTCTTGCATTCATGGAAGATTATAGGGGGGAGTTCATTATATATGATCTAATAAGATTTAGACATAAATTGATCAATATACTCTGAAGATCCAACATTCAAGGGCTTCTTCCTGATCAGAGAGGTCCAATGGATGACTGAAGTCGGATTACCAATCTCATATTCAACCTTTAATCCACAATGTGTAAAATCAAAGGCTTGAAAAAACAGAAAGAGGTAAACAAGGTAATATTGGTACCTAAAACTTCTAAGAGACTCAAATTATGACAGTTGATAATGGATTTGATCTACTAAGAATTGGGTAAAATTGAATTTGGTCATGGGTTTTGTCGCAATTGGACAAATTGATATCATAATTCCCACACAAACTCATCAACCACTAGTTCATTGTCTTTTCCCAATATTATAAAAATCATGGAAATAACTTTTCTTGGGATTTCGTGGAACAAGATCGACTCGAGAACAACATTATCTGTAGGGGTATCAAGACTTTTGCACAGATATGTTTGTAAAAGGGAAACTCTCTCTTTAGGTTTTAATTCTTTAAAATATCTAGCCATTACAACTTCATTTAATGCTTCATTATCGGGGTTTAATGGCCACCTCAACATTTCAATAATGGATTCACAAATTAACTCAATGAGCACAAACCCATCCTTGGAAATGACAATTCTCTTGGATGAAATGTAGTTTGAGGCACACCAGACACAAACTCGGGAAAATCAAACACTTGGGTACCAAAAGCTTTGCCAAATCGGATTCCCTAGCGTGGTAATGATCAACCAGATCCCTAAAATTATGGTTATCCTGTTGGTGTAACTCAAAAGCACCAAACAACAGGAAAGGATCAAAAATGTCATTTTCCCTATTGACCAAATCTTCCTCTTCAGTAATTAAAGTTTTCTTAGATTTTGTGGGCTGAGAAGACTCCATTTTAAATAATGAAAACAGGAAGAGTTAAAGGAACTTGGATTACCCGTAAAGAGATTTGGTTAGAAAAAATTCAAACTGGAACAACAATGGTGGATGGCATTGGAGTTCTTTACCCGATGCTCAAGCTCAATAAATCAATAATTTTACCTTTGTCCCCTTTATAAAAAACAATTGAATATGTGGCAGATTATTACTGGGGATGGATTCATTTAAAATAAAATAAAAATCAAAAGTTATACTTTTATTGCTCGTTGTCCTCATAGGAGACACGCTTCAATATCATGTCAATTGCGGGGGGGTCAAGCATGATTAGATTAACCACAGACAAGGGGGGCGTAATATCTGGATGTGCGACACATCAAAAATAATTTAACTTGGGTTGAGTTTCATGACCCCCTCCCTTATGTTATCCATTGAACACACGAGGGGGTTGCAATTGATTGTGAGTCATTTTATCAAAGAATTGGGTTCAATCTGCAATGAACATGCACTTTATTAATTCAAGGCTATAAAACTATATAATAAAGTTAAAATAATATAAAATTGAACTTTGATTAAAGTTTCTAATAAACTTTAACATTAATATTTTATTAATTAAACCTTAAACACTAAGTCGGGGCTATAAAAATTAAAACTAGATTTATTTAATCAATGTATAAACCTATATAATGTTAGAAAATTTTGAAATTCCTAAGAATTTTAAATTTTAATCTAACTTTATCTACCTAGTATATGAAGAACTAGAATTTTAAACATAAAATATAAACACCTAAATTTTATAAAAAAAAATTATAAAAAAATTGGGCTATGTTACAACAGCAAGTTAATCTCATCAAAGGTACTTGTTCCACAGACTCAAACAATAAGAGTCATTGATTTTAGGAGAGTTGGCTTGGAGACCTTTGAGAGTGTATTGTTGTCTCTCCTTATTTAAGCTTATGAATGACACCTTAAAATCCATGGTAACGGGGCCTAATGTGTGCAGCCATTCAACTTCCATTTTGACATCACAATATCAAACATGTTAGACTTCAAGAGATAGTCACCCATTTGTAGTTATGCACTCTCCCACCTACCACCACATTTCATAGTATCGTCATTCGCTACTATGATTTGAAAATTATGCACATCATGGACCTAGTAATGTGTTTCTTCTACTAATATATGATGGATGAAATTATGGGTACTATCATTTCATATTAATATAGTCACTTTCTTATGATTGATATATCCTTCCAACTACAAGATCGGGGGGGTTGTAATATCTAGCAAATCATGAATCGAAATTTGGATTTCATCACAAAGAGGCTCGTAAGTGGGAGCTCCATCATCAGAGAGAACATTCTCCACAAGATCCATCTTGGTCACTTCCTCATCTAAAAGTTCCTAGGAATTTCAAATTTGGGCCACATCAATGAAAAATAATTCATGTTCCTTACATTTTTTCCCTTAAACAAACTTATCATAATGATTATAGAAGAGGACTTAACATTTATGTTCCACCATTTCTGCTAGATTCAAATTGTGAACCTTAAGGGGTGGAGGAGGCACAAAGGGAGGATGTGGTCTTTAAAAAAAATGGAATATTTGCATTAAGCGTTTACCACCACCAGTGCCTTCTTAGATAGATGAGAAGCCTCCAACCAAGTAGTCTTGTAGTACATCTCAAATTTTTCTTTGATCTCTTCCTTGAAACCGCTGATAAAAAAATCCTTGACAAATGCATCAATCATACATTTTCTTTTATTGCTAGTTTGTCGAATGAAACAATAAATTTTTCCACTATGATAGTTCAACACAACTTGGTCAACATCCCCAAAAAAATAGCATATGTTTCAAATTGAGCATAAATGGTCTTCACAAACTGGTTCTATGAAAGGTAACCATGATATTCCTTCTTATGACATGGCAACAAATTCCAACACTTCCTATCTAAATATAACACACTCACTTGTATTTTCAATTGTTCATCATCAATACCCTAGAGGGAAAAGCAATGCTCCATATTGTAATTTTTAAACCTTTTACAGTATAGCAATGCAGACATTGATTCTTTATAAAATAGAAAGAAAAAATAGCATTCACATATAGTACTCAAAAATTTACCCTGGAAACCCTTAACCGGGAAAACCGGTAAATGTTAAGAGTTGCACCTCTAATTCTAATTGTATTAAATTCACCATTTACAAATACAATATATATTATTTTGTGGAATACAAAACCTTAATCCATTGACTTGGATTATATTAAAATCTTAATTCCATAACTAGAATAAGAAAACCATGGGCCAAAAAATAAATTCAGGGGCTCTTGCCCCACTTATGACCCTCAGGGACAGGGTGGGTTGCATCCCCCCCATGATGCCCCCACTATTTCTGATGTATACGCATCACAAGTGGGATAATTATGAATATAATATAACACATACCCAACATTCTCCTAGTTGTTGTTTTATTTGCATACATGGGGCCCAAGGATTACATGATCAATAATTCAAGGAAGCAATGACCATTACTTATGTACCCTAATGAGTCCTAGGATTTGGAAGAAGAAATCTACATGAAGAAGCCAGAAGGATTTTCTTTGAAGGGAAAGAAAGACCTTGTATGCAAGTTGAAAAAGTACATGTATGGGTTAAAGCAATCACCAAGGATGTGGTATCAAAAATTTGATACTTATATGTTGGGACTTGGCTTCACAAGAAGCAAAGCATATCAGTATGTGTATTTCAAATTAATTGGCGATCATCTTATTTATTTGGTATTATATGTGGATGATATGTCGTTGATTGGGAACGTCAAGGAGATTATACAGGATGTGAAAACTTAGTTGTCCCCTGAATTTGACATGAAGGATATTGGTGCTGCAAATTTTATTTTGGGCATGGAAATTAAAAGAGATCAAGAAAATAGGAAAAGTTGGTTAAATCAGAAGAAATATGTCGAGAGAATATTGCAAAGGTTTAATATGCTAGAATGTAAACTAGTCAGGGTTCTTATTCCTGTAGGTGTAAATTTATCTACATATCAGTGTCCCGAGACACAGGAAGAGGAAGAGGGCATATCTTGTGTTATGTATTCTAGTGTAATTTGAAATTTGACGTATTCCATGGTCTGTACTAGACCGAACATTGTGCATGTAGTGGGAGTTTTGAGCAGGGTATATGTCAAAACTGGAGAAAGAACATTGGACAACAGTAAAGAGGGTTTTTGTGTATTTGTGTTGTGCTATTAGTTATGGATTTTTCTACCAAGGAATACCAGGATTGGACAGAGTGTTGGACATGCATGGGTTTGTTGATGCAAATTGGGCTGGAGATATGGATTGCAGAATATCTACAAGTGCATATGTATTTAACCTATTTGTAGGAACAATCAATTGGATGAGAAAAATACAATATGTAGTGTCACTGTCAAATACAAAAGTTGAATACATGGCAGCCATTCATGCAAAAAAAGAAGTAATATGGTTACAGAGATTGTATTCAGGTATTGGGTTGGTACAACAAGATTTAAGGATAGATTGTGATAGTCATAGTGAAATATTCCTAGCAAATAACCCAACTTATCATTCAAAGACAAATCATCTTGATGTTCAATATCACTTTGTGAGAGACATGGTTGAAGAAAAGAAGGTGTTTCTAATGAAGGTGGACATTTTGAAGAATGATGCAAATTCATTAACAAAATCTATGAGCGTTGAGAAGTTATTTTGGTGTAGACGATATATGGGCATTGTTTCCTTATATTGTTGACCATGTAACCCTATAATTGTTGGATATATTACCTAGGTAATTACTTTCCTAAGGTTGATAGTCCAATGTTGAGAATGCTTCCTTAGATGAGAATATTCTCTCTAGAGAATATTCCTCTACAAAATAGGATGCTCCTCTTCAGTTCAAAGTCAGTTACACTTAGTTAGACTAGTGGAAGTCGCTCATGCATGGTAACCTTGGTTTTATCACTATCATTTGCATGTGTTTCTCTCACTTTCACATGTGTGACTCGGTTAACTAATGATTGCATGGATCAGTTAACTAGGACTATGTGGCATATTACTTCAATTTCTATCAATGAGTGTCTAGATCTCTCTAGATCACTACTATGGAAACTTCACTTATCCATGTAGATTATATGATGTATAATCAATCATTCTCTCATTAGTGAATACAATATTTTATTCTTTTATCTCATCTCTTCTCTCCTTCTCTCAATTTGTAAGCTTTGTATGAATTTTTGTTAGCTAAATTCTCTGTGCAAGTTTCACCACAATTCTACATGGTATCAAAGCCTACAGGTTGCCAGGAGAAAGGCACATTGGTATTTTATTTGTAGGTCCAAAAGGGAGATGCAATCAGAAAAGATGGATTATTTGCCAGCAATACTTCTCATGCCTCATAACTACTTCGAGTGGAAGCTAAAAATTTGGCATCAACTCAAATGCAGAGACTTGTACCATATTACCATGGCTACAAATATTGAGCCAACCTCTTCTATCAAGAAGAATAGGTATCTTAGCCACATGGACGAGGCTTACAACCTCCTCTATGTGTTTATGTCCCTCGAGATTACATTTCACATTGAATCTTGTACCACACTAGATGATATTTGGACAAAGTTGGAGGACCTATTTGGAAAACAGGACGAAATGAGAGGCCATATGCTCAAGGTCGAGCTAAATTCCTTAGATTCGAGGAATTTTGAAAACATCCAAGACTTAGTTACGAAGTTCAAGTCCCTCTTCCTTCATCTAAAGAGATGTGGAATAGACAAATCCACTCAACACAGTCAGTTAATCATTTCTGTATTAGCAAAAATTGGTTCAGATTATGTTGTTTTTGTCTCATCGTTTCATACAAACAGATTCACTTTAGGAGCATCCTGGAAAATTCTGACATTGAATCAGTTTATTGAATACCTCACGCATCAGCAAGATAAGCTCATAAAAATGGGGATAATCAAGGGACCCAATGTGCATGCACTTTCTATGCATGAAAGCACAACACTTCCAATTCAAAATCCAAGCAAAAAGGAAATAAAAAGGTACATGTAGAGACAAAGAAGTATGGGCACTCCAAACCATTTGATGATTCCTCAGGATCCAAAGGTGGAAAAGGAAATAAAGGGAATACCAAATGCGGGTATTTCAACCATGGTTATCATCCCAATTCCACGTGCATGAAGAAGCAGATTGATCAGATGGCTTGTATTCTTCAAAATAATAACCTTGGGGATCACATTCTCGAAGCTGCCAAGAAGAATCTGGAAGATCAAGCCAAATGAGGTAACTCTCATGCATTGATTTCCATTAAATATTATCCTAATGCATGGATCTTAGATGTAGGCACATCCCACCATATGAAAGCAATAGAGAATGTTTTATCTTCTATTTCTGCATGCACAGGTCCTCCCATCCTCATGGAAGATGATACCCCAGTTGAGGTTATTGGCCAAGGGAGAGTAGAACTCCCACATGGAAATTTTGAGAACGTCTTGTAAGTTCCAAAAATATCTATGAATATACTCTCCATTTATCAGATAACGTATTCTGGTACAGTAAAAAGGGTGGAATCCACACCTGATTCCATAACCATATCTGATATGTGTGATAACTCTCTAATTGTTGTTGGTGAGGTAAACCACCAGTCCCATTTGTATACTTTCAGTAAATTCATTGCTAAATATGATTCTACTTTACTACTGATATGTGTTGATGATACTAGTATATTATGGCATGAGAGATTCGTCCATCTGAATTTCAAATACATGCAGCAACTATGCAAATAGGATATGGTCACTAGCTTTCCCAACATACACTTTTCAAAAGGAGTTTGTCAAGGATGTGTTCTTGGAAAACATCATCAAGATAATTTTGAGAAAGGGAAGGCCTGGAAGGCCTCCTCTTGTCTGGATTTCATCCACAGTGATTACATTTATTGATTATTTCTCATGATACACTTGGGTGTATTTTCTCAAGCATAAGTTTGAGTTTTTTTAGCATCTACAAGACTTCAAAGAAAATGAAGAGACTCATTCAAGGAGAAAGATCAAAATCCTCTACATAGACAATAGGGGGGGAAATGTGAACCTATATTTCTAGCATATTTGTTCATTGGCAGGTATATAGCCATAACACACAATACCTTACACTCTGCATCAGAATGGAGTAGCCAAGAGGAAGAGAATTTCCCTCAAGGAGATGGCCAATTTCATGTTGCATGCAATATCTCTATCGCCCAATATTTTGTTCGAGGCCCTTAATTGTTCTAACCACATTCAGAATAGATATCCTTAGGGATCTATCAAGGATAGGACTCTTTATTAAGCATGGAGGGAAGAAAATTGGAAGTCACCCACTTCCAAATATTTGGATCATGTGCATGGGCCTATGTACCATATGAAAAGAGGAAAGAATTATATCCACAGAGTATCGCAATCATATTTGTAGGATATCCAGATGGTGTGAAGGGTTACTTCTTACTTGATCCCTCTACTGACATGCTCGTCATTTATTGCAATGTTTAGTTTGAGGAAAATACATTGCACACACCATTGGAGCCACATGAAGAGACCTTTGTACCATTGCCTGCACCAGACATCAATGATGATGAGTCTACTCACTCAGATCATGGTTCATATCTGAGCTATGAATCTAATTCAGAATATGATGAGCATGCAGATGTTGAGCCACCATAGATGCCCAAGTGGGCACAGACCACCCTATATGTAGAAGGAGACCTTGTGTGGGATCTAACAGATCATAGGAGGACCATGTCTCAGTTTGAGGATCCTCCTCATGCACTCACAACTATTGAACCAGTGATGTCCATGCATTTTTATATGGTTCTAGCTTAAGACCTGCAGACCTATGTAGATGTTGCAAAGATTCCATTTTGGAAAGTTTCCATGCATGAGGAGTATAAATCTCTCCTCAAGGACTAGACTTGGGATCTAGTTGAACTTCCTTGAGATATGAAGATTTTCAGATGAATATGGGTCTACAGGACCAAGAAGGCAGCAGACGAATAGGTGAGCAGGTATAATGCAAGACTAGTTTCCAAAGGCTTTTAGAAAATTCATGGGATAGAATATGATGAGACCTTTTCTCCCATAGAAAATATGGACTCCATTTGATTGGCCCTTTCCATTGCAGTATCCAAGGGGTGAGAAATTCAACAGATGGATGTGGAGAATGTTTTTCTTCATGGGGATCTCTCAGAGGATATTTACATAGAGCAGCCCCATGGGTTCATTCAGAACTCATCTTTATTATGTCAACTGAAGAAGTCCCTCTATGGCCTCAAGAAGGCACCTAGAGCATGGTATGCGAAGATGGATTCCTACATTCCCTCTCAACACTTTGTCATATGAAAATCAAATCCAAACATCTACATACTTAGGACCTTGGAATCCTTACTAATATTTTTTCTTTGTGTTGATGTTCTCCTGATCACAGGAAGTTCGGCCTCAACAATTGTTGCGATCAGATAAATTTTTTACGACGGGTTCTCTATGAAAGACACGGGTCCACTACACTATTTCCTTACTCTTGTGACTAGTCAGGATTCTTCAAGAATCAAGCTATCTCAAACTAAGTATGCATGAGATCTCTTGGTTAGATTCCACATGACCGACTACAAGTCGAAAACCAAACCCTTTATTTTGGGGGTACATATTTGATCCAAGTGGATATCAGTGGCCACCCACCTATTCCACTGGCTCAAACATCAATTTCCATTTTGGCATTTGTTTTACAGTTTTTCAAGTCCCAAACTTCTCGAGTCATTTTGAGGCTTGGGCTCGGCAGTGCCTAGCTGGTGGAAAAAGGTTGATGCTAGGACAAACATAATATGTATTCCTTGGATATTCCTTTCCAACGATGTATCAATCACCCCAAATGGATATTGTATGCAAAAGTTACACCCTCGGGAATTTGATGTATCAACTACCCCCATCGAGGCCCACAAACCTTTTGTTGTTTCATCTCTTGGGGTTAGGGTTTTGGATGTTTACGGTTTTCTCATTTATATTTTATGTTAAAAATTCCTTTGGAGACTCATATTATTGTGAATGATCGTAGCCATCACATCTCTTCTTAGAGATAAGATGTCACCATTCGAGCAAGTTTGTTTCAGTCTGCATTTTTATAGTTTTAGAATGTTCTCTTTATTAATAGAAGTCAAGTCTTACTATATCTATTTGTATTTCTTTGCTATACATATGCATTTCATTTAGTTCCATCTATAAATATGGATTAGTGATATTAGATCGGTCTCCTCTTTATTTGTTTCTTTGTGAATGTCCCCAACGAGGTCAGGGTAAAAGGAGTTGGGACACGAAGTAGTTGATCCCTTGCAAGACCATGTCCTCCAATCACGAAGGCCTCCCATGGTGGAAGAAAAGAGAGACTATGGAGCATGATATCCTTTTAAACTATTGCTTGAGAAAGCCCTCACGCGACAAAGGAAGGAGATGATGGATAACTTTGTACATATTGTTCGATGGCTGCCAATAAGAAATGCATCTTCATCAAGCGGCCACTTTGGAGGCACCACCCCCTTCAAGGTATAAATAAATTTTGATATCCCCTTATTTGAAAGACATATATATGTGAATGGTGTAGATAAATGGTTGAATCTGCTAGAAGGGCATTTTTCAGTCCATAATTTTTCCGATGGAGAAAAGATTACCTTTGAGCTCCTTAAGGTTGTCCCCCATGTCAAATATTGGTGGGAGACTTACTGCGAGAAAAATGCCACTAAGAAATATCCAATATTTGTGGTCGCACCCACTTGGGATTCTTTCAAGGATGATATTAAGGAACAATACTACCATGTTGGAAGATATGATGACCAGTATATGAGATGGACCACACTGCGACAAGAAAAGGACCATATAGTACCATAGTTCACAAATATCTTCCAGACCTTGTGCACCAAGTTGGGTATCAAAGACTCCAAACAACATCTAGTGCTCAATTATCGCGACTACCTGCATCGATACATCCAAACAAAGATAAAATTTATGGACATCTCATCACTGGGCATGGCTTATTGATATGCTTTCAAAATTGAGCATAAATTTAAACAGAAGAAGTGGGAGTTTGGATATACAAATTCCTCACATAGCAAGCAAGGAAAAGGCGGCCCCAACCCACAAAAAAAAGGACAGAGCAAGGATGGACCCCCTCAGGAACACCAGTCCAATCCGCAAACAAAGAATGGAAATGAGAAGATGAAGAAAGACATTGGGAAGTGGTGTAAATTCCATAAAATCCCCTGGAATAACACCAATGAATTTCACTCGAAGCAGTCGTTGGTGGTTGAGCTTAAAGCCTCAGATTCATAGGCAGGTTCTGAATCTAAATCAAATACAGACAAGGGGAAGGGGATCATTGATGAAAAATCTAGTGCCACTATCGCTACCACCAAGGTCCATACAAGTGAACCATAAGAACCAGAGGAAGGTGAACACATTTTTCACTCGCAGATGTGGGTGAAGGGTGCTCCACTACATTTCAGTGTCGATAGAAGAAGTAAAAATAACATGATCTCAGTAGAGGTCGTCAAGTGGTTGAACCTACCAATGACACCACACTCGTATCCTCACACCATCGGGTTTCTCCACCAAGAAAGAGATATATGCGTCGACCAATAGTATCATCTTTCCTATGGCATCAAGCCCTTAAGGGGTGAGGTATTGTATGATATTTTATTTTTTAGACTATCCATACTTGTGGAAATGACATGTTGTATATAAGTCTAGACCTCGCAGTGTTAATATTACTTTGGGTACACAATTGTACAATATACTAGAGGTAGCTCCGCCTACCACCATTTCTTTGATCTCTACTAAGAAACGTCGGAAGGTCATTTCTAAGACTGGGAAATTTGTCTTCTTCGTGATTCTCTCTCAAAGTGAACAAAAGGTTGCAGCCATATCCATGGCCTCTGCACAGGGCCTCTTCACGCATCAGAAGCAGGTGGAGAATATCGTGGAAGAATACAATGACATATTCTCCACACCCATCGGGGTACCGTTTCATTGTCCAGTCAAGCATTCAATCAATCTAACCCCTAGTGCACCTCTACCCAATGGGTCAGTCTATCATCACTCTCTGATAGAAAATTAGGAAATCAAGCGACAAATACAAGATCTACTTCAAAAGGGGCACATCCAACCCGAATCCTCACCCTACGAGAGCCCAAATATACTCATGCAGAAAAAATATGGGACTTGGCGACTCTACATTGATTACAAGGCCCTAAACAAAATTATAGTTAGGAATCGGTACACAATTCCCCAAATTGACAACCTTCTTGACCAGCTCAAGGGAGCCAAGTTTTTCAATACAATTGACTTGAAGTCTGGCTACAACCAAGTCCCAAAAGAACTGACTGATGTATGGAAGATTGATTTCAAGTCCAAATAAGGTCTCTTTGAATGGTCAATCATGCCTTTTAGTTTGACAAATGATCTAGCAACTTTCATGAGATTGATTTATAAAATATTGCGGCCTTTCACCAATTATTTTGTGGTGGTATATATGGATGATATCCTCATCTTCAACAAGAATTGGGCAGAAAACTTGTAGTATATTCAGTAGGTCCTCCACACTTGACAACACAAGATATATGCTAACTTGGAGAAATGAGCATGGTGTGCATGTGGATCCATCCAAGATCCAATTCATTCTTGATTGGCCAGCCTTGACCACACTAACCGAGCTTCAAAGTTTCTTAGAACTTGGCAACTTCTATCGCAGGTTCGTGTTGGGATTCTCCCATATTGCATGGGCCCTCAGCCAAGTGACCAAGGGTGGTGGAAAGGAAATTTTTTTGTGTGGGAAGTCACAACAGCAAGTGTTCGATGATCTGAAACATATCTTGTGCTCAGATCCAATACTCTCCTTACCCAATCTATAGCAACATTTTGAGATTGAGACCAATTCCTCAGACTATGCCATGGGTGCAGTTCTCACTCAGCATGGTCATTCAATGGAATATCATAGTGAGACACTATCAGATGTCATATGTAAGTACCCCACCTATGCAAAATAAATGTATTACATTACAAGCATGCTGACAATGGAAGCACTACATTCTCGGGAAGGAGACATTCATCCACTCTGATCACAAGCCTTTTCAGTTCATGCAGACACAAGGAAAATTGTAGAATTAATTCC
>WSFP011480670.1:0-16253 GCA_009831015.1 Picea engelmannii | reverse complement strand
CTATAGCCACCTTTTGGTTGTAGACAAAGAACATAGGGGGTTGTAGCCTCCTTCTAGTTGTAGCCAGAGAATTGGGGAGTTGGAGCTTCCTTCAGTTTGTAGCATGAGAAACTAGGGGGTTGGAGCCTCCTTCCAGTTGCAAATGGAAAACAAAGGAAGTTGGTGCTTCCAATGAATGTGATTCTTCAAGACATATAAGAAAAAGCATTATGTGGTTTTCTCCCAATTTGGGTTTCCATGTAAAACACTAGTGTACTATGTATGTGTATGATTGTTCACTTTTTCATTACTTATTTACTCTGCAGTTATTGGATGATAATGTTTCATTGATATAACACTTGGAATATATGGTTAAAAAGGATTAAATTTCTCTATTATTGATTCAACCCCCCTCTCAGTAATCCAACAATTGGTATCAGAGTCAATTCCTTAAGGAAATAGTTTAACCACTAGAAGGAGATCATGGATTATTCTGAGAATGGAGTACCAATGTTGAATGGTCAGAATGGTTTTAAGTATGATATGTGGAGCATAAGGACAGAATTATTTTTACAGGCACAGGTGTTACTGGATAAATCGGTAGGTGCGGACACTAACAGAACTCCCTAGATCCACCTAGATCTAGAACAAAACAGGATAGGACAAAATTTCTTCAACTGGTGGGACGTCGAGGGGTGGAGAAGTCTTAGTGGGAGGAATGGTATCTCCAGTGTCAGTTCCATCGGAAGATACAACACACACTTGTGTTGAGGGGTGTATGAGAGGTGGTGCTCCATGGTATGCCCCCAGCAAGGATGGGTCTTTAAAAATTCTGGGCCTATATCAATGAGTGAATAGGCATCGGAACTAGTGCAGACAAGAGGCAAGATGTTGTCGATGTTGGTGGATTGGTTAGGCTCGCAATGTGAAATTTGGTTGATGGTGATGATTTTCCCATTGTAGGGGAACATCATCATTTGAAACACAAAAGAGGCCACTGCCTTCGTAGTGTACATGTAGCTACGTCCAAACAAGATATTGTAATCAAGCGGGGTGATGATAACCTCAATGTCGATGAGAATGGTTTTTCCCCCAAGTTCGATGGGGACATTTTGGAAGATCCCTTCAGGGGAGGATGGTCAACCATCATAGGCTCTCAAAGTGATGGCGGATGGTACTGGCTCTGGGGAGCCAAGTTTCTGCCATACAGTTTTGGACATGATGCATGTGGATGCACCTTCATCAATGATACACCGATGAATTGTGATGTTTTGAATCTTGACTGGTATCTAGAAAGCTACCAAAGCGGGGAGACGAGGTTCCCCACTATCTAGATCAAATGTGATGAGTCGAGTATCAGTTGGGTCGACTGCCCCCAAGGCGGAAAGTAAGGATTTATGTTGAGTTGGACAGGTTTGGAGGACCTCCAATACTGACATGGCTGCAGGGGACTATGCCAAGTCATCGACCAGACTATAATTATGTGTCACCCTAGCCTAAGGGTTGTTGACATTTCGACGTAACGGAATGCGAGGGATACGAATGGTAGGTTCAATGTTAGGGTGTGGGATCATCAAGGGTTGTCCAGCTGTAGTTGGATCTGCTTACGAAGTGGTGGGAGTAAATTTAGGGGGCACGTTGTATTGACGATCGCGCATTTGCAGAAGAATTTCTTCTTCGCTAGTGAGGAGGATAATGTGATCCACTGGATTTACAGGGTTTTGATAGTGTCCCATTTGTGGTGGGGAAGGGTGTATGTCATGTTGGGTATTCATCACACCTTGGTGTGGAATAGGGTTTTGCAACACGGTTGGGGGTGGTTGCTGCAAATATTGTTTTGGGGCCTGCTGGGGGCCAGGCGACGCTAGAGGACGTGGCGCGTTCAAGGATTCTTTCATCCATTTGAAGTCAACAATTTGGGGGAAATGGTGAGTGTAATGTCCATGCTCACCGCAAAGAGCATAAGGGAAGTTTGTATTTAGGTTGTTGTTGTTGTTCCTCCCTTGTCATTTGTTGTTATTGTCCCCTTGGGGGTTCTTGTTACCCTGATTCTGGTTGCCCCCAGCAGGTTGATTTTGTTGGAGGTTATTTCCCCCTGGTCCCAGGTTATTATTGTTTCGGTTTTTTCCTTTCTTCTTGGCATTATTCGACTGATGGGACAAATTTTTCATATTCAACTTTTCAAAAGTATGAAATTGTTGAATGGAAGAGGGTTGAACAAAGTTAACGCCGGTGTGTGGTTGTCCATGTGGAGGAGCAACCGGCTGTGGAGGACCAGGAAAAGGAAAAAATGGATTGTTTTGTGGCAATGATCCGTAGGGAGCATAGGAAGGCAGAGCACTTTCATTAGTGCCCAGGTTATATGCTGAGGTAGAGGGGGAACCTGAACTTGGTTGAGAAGTTGGGCGCATGATGGGTGTCGGCGAGGGGCCACTCATGGGTGGAGGGGGAACAATAGGATATGGTTGTTGGTAAGGGGGGGGAGGGTACTAAGATGGCCCTCCATATATCGGTGGATATTAGGATGTACCGTACATGGGTGGCGGTTGGATGTATGGGTTATGGTGTGTCGTGGTACCAATCAACCCATTTGTCGCGTGAGACATCCCAGGTTTGTCTTGGCCAAATGGTACGGGTCTCGATGCATCAGGTATTATTGTGTATAAGCAACCCGACTGAGCATAAATGAGGTCGAACTGTTGAGCCTTGCTGATGGCTTCCTCTTTGGATTGGAGGAAGGTGGTTGCCACATCTTTGGCAAGTATAGAGACGAGTGATTTGAGAAACCAATCGAGACGTTGTTCTTTGGTGGTTTCTACTTTACATAAACTACATCGTCGACGCCATTCATGAATCTGGTCGGAAATATGTGTAGCTAAGGTATGTTTGCACTCGGAGAGCAGTTCTAGATTAGTGTCATGATGAACTGCTAGTTGAAAAAAGAAAAAGAATGTTTTGTACAAGGATTCGAAAGTCACGTGGGACCCTGATTTTTCGTCCACATACCATTTGACTGATGGACTAGTGAGTGTGCATTGAAATAACCTTAAGTGGATGGAGTCATCCATGATGTTGTTTGAAGAGCACCATAAGTGAAAGGTCATGACATGGTTGGCGGGATCTTCCRTCGATTTTCCTTCAAATTTGGGAATGTCTGAAGGTAGTTTGGTAAGCATATTGGGCCATGTGGGGTCATGCAATATAGGGTCATTCACGAGTTTACTCAAATYAGGAATGTTGAGGGACTCCAAATATGGCATGGGGGTGGTGGTGGAGGATTAGTTCCAGCCATGGTGTGAGCAAGTAGTGGACCTGGCCCTTGAGGGGGGATTGGTGGGGTTGTACTTCTCCCTTGAGAAGAAGTTTTCCCCCYGCCTCCTTGTGAAGRAGAGCTAGTGGATGGATGGCCTTGGGAAGTGGAACCAAGCAAATCTGATCCCAAAATAGTGGCACTTACAAGGGTGTGATATGGTTGAGCAAGTGAGTTGGCAAGACTAGGAACTCCTCCTAGAATCGGAGGGAGATTCTACAAGCATCTGGAACAACGGGGATTATGTGGGTCCCTTATGATATCCGAATAGCAAAGTGAATGTGTGTAAATGGTCATGAGAGAAATAAATGAACAAGCCACTTGTATAATTTGGACCTTCACAATATATCTCACAATTGCATGTAGTCAAATGTGCATCATACATAAATCAATTGTAAATAATCATACATATGGGTAGGTGGATTTTGTTCACTTGGGAGAACAAATAAAACAAATGCTCATGTCCTAAAAAGACATATCGTCCTTCCTCTCAAATAGCACTGGACCTTCCAAGAGCACTCAACAGTGGGGTCTGAAGCCATCGGAAGAGGAACTACTGAAGGATGAAATAATCAGTTATAATGAGGGGTAGAGGGTGCATATCTTGAAAGAGCTGGTGATGTTTCCCAATAGCCACACAAAATCCGATCAAGGTGCAATTGCAACCCATAATTGTCACCTGGGTAGATGTCCTAAATTTGGCCACTAGTTACCTCAGTCAAAGTGCGACATTTATATTTTCGGCCTTAGAAATGGGTCACGGGATGGATCCCTTCCAAGAGTTGGGTGACTCAAGGGGGGACGCACAGAACAACCGGACCTTGGACTTCAACCCTTCATGGGTATCTCCTTGCCTTATCGTGTTAGGAACACTTGACTTGGAGTATTTTTAAAGTTCGATATTTGTCAACTTCTAATGTTTGAAAATGTGAGAACCAGATAACGGGGGATTATTTGGATGCCTACCCCCAAGATCCTACCTAGACTAAAAAAATTATTTTGGCACCTCCTGTGGAGGAAAACTTAGTGAGTTTTTAGAAAAAAAATAGATGTGGTGGGCTAAGAGATTAGGGGTGTGAACCAATCTCATTTGAGTTAAGTGGGTGTGGATAATTTCTTCAAGAAATAGTGGGACGTTTCGGAATTCTTTTGGAGAAGACCTACTTCAACCTCCACAATTCAAGATGGAAATTATGTGAGTGAGGAGTGACTTTGTGTGTGAGAAAGTGAACAAATGTGCCAAATTTTAATAAGTTAGGTGTGAATTTGCAACATGTGGACTTCTTGTGGTCCTTACAAATCTTGGTTACCTATCTTACTATATATCATTGTTACAACCTTGCGGAATTTTAAAAGCCCTAAATAACTAGCATGTGGACATATGGGTCCTTACTAATCCTTTAAACTCCCTAATGTTGTTTACACTAAGAAAGCTTTGAAAAACTATCATAGATTGCAAGCATGTGGGCATGTATGGGCCCATTACTTTGATCTTTAAACTCTCATGGTGATGTAAACTAAGAAAGTGATTCTCAAGAAACTATCCTAAGTTTTCAACATATGGGCATGTATGGGCCCTTACAAATTTAAGATGTTTTCAAAAAGAAACTAAGAGGAGCCCTAGGGGGGCTTTGTCCTCTCGTAAAGATTTTGTTAAGGGAGATGAAATGTCCCCTTAACCACCTTTCTAATTATAAAGATTGCTCTATGGTGCGAGAGAATAGCATACTCAATGATTAAATTTGATTTATGGTCCCAATGCAAGTGTTTTTATATGTGATAGCAAAGAATCTCAACTTAACTTTTACAAACCAAACAAGCCATCCATGTGGCAACCAAAAAGCAAAAGAGGAGAAATATGGTTCTTTTTACCCCCCTAAGTGCCTATGTTTGACTAACCTTTCATATGGGAAAGGAATCTAAGTGGAGTGCATTTACAAATTGCATGAAAGCAAGATTTTGAAGGCTAGGGGCCTTCAAATCATCACAAAAACTCTTAGAATTTTGAAACTCTAGACAGGTGCACGGGTTACAGTTCAGACAGAGGCACGGTGGTTGCACAATGCGCAGAGAATAGAAGACCTTTTGGCGCACAGTGCGCAGAGAACATAAGTAATTTGGGTGCACAGTGCGTTGAGTGCGCGCATGTGGGTTGAAATATCCGTGCACGTTCTGATACGCGTCGGGGGGGATTTTGAATGAAATTATCCTCCTCCAGCTCTAAACTTAGCTCCTGACAGGTAAAGCTAGGTCAGTTTTGGTACCTGCAAGGAAAATGGGTCAAAAAGAAGTGCTCTCAAAGCCCAAATAGGGAGGAAATTGATACCTTATCCCCAGTATGGTCGCCAATCTGTTGTGTTTGTTTCATCACTTTGGTGAGCAAAACAAGGGCACTTGCATGTCTAGTTGGGCCTACTAGACAAGACAGAGGTTAGTGCATGAGTTAAACAATCCAAGCACATGAAATAAACAAGTAAACAAACTAAAAACAACTAAGAAAATAAAACTAGAATGCATAAGAAACTTTGAACCAAAAACAATCAACAAAATGACCAAGATTATGCCACCAATGGATAACTATATTAGTTGGCAAAACATCGTAGAGAAAGGAGGACTTATGAGTCCCCTCTTCCTCCTAGGGAGGGCTCTTGAGTTCTTAATGGAGAGCTCTTCTTACAATGGTAGGAAAGAAAGCAAATGATGAGGAAATCAAAGCCTATTCCCTCAAGAGGTGAGTGGAATGGCCTATTGGAATGTTGCTAGAATGCTCCATGGAGAAAAGATGATTCTCAAGGGAGGATTGAGGCAGCATAACAATAATATGGAAATCTTAAATTCTTAGTGCACCCATGGCCTCCATTTATAGCATGTCTTCAAGGCAATATTCAACTGGTTCTTGGTGTGAACAAGGGGCCATTTAGGGCACCCTTTGGTCCTTAACCAACCCCCCATTCAGATTCAGCTCAAATCTGAGGGTCAAATCAAGTTGGGAGTTGTTCCATAAGTGGTTGAGAGGCCAAAAAGAACCATAAATGTGTCGTTCACAAGAGTGCGCAGCTTTTCTCATACACAGTCGCACATATGGCACATTGTGCGCTCTACAGGCTTCTTTGGCCCACGCACTGTGTGCACACTTCCTTTAGTGAGTTAGCACATGTCAATTTTTGTCCAGTTGTATAGTTTTTGTCTCTTGGAAATGCATTTTTGGTGTTGCAGGTGAACTAATGGTTGTTTGGAAGTGTTGTATTTCTGTAACCATTTGCATGCAATGTTGCGGACGGAATTTCAGTGATAACACTCCGGCACAAGTGCTCACTCATTTATGCTAACTCCATAATGTCACAATATCCTCCTCTCCTTTTATAGGAGTCTAATGTGAATTTAAAATCCCTTAGCTTACTCTAAGGAGCCCTCCACTAAACTCAACATTAAATTATAATATTTAATTCCTCTTTATGGGTGTGAAGCCCCAACGCAAGCCCACAAAGCCCATCACCAAATCCATGAAGCCCCAAATCAAATCCATGGGCATTTTCACCGAAAAAAAAGTGTAATTTGGTGCCAATGAAGATTCCCACATTCCCGACACCAAGGCCACTAGTGGAAATACCTTCCGAAGCTACAAAACATCAACAACATGAGACATATCATTCAAAGCAAAATATATCTTAATTGTTATCGTATCAAAATCACATGCAATGAAGTACCATATTTAAGGCATGGAAAGTTTCTCAATGCCCAATATATTGAACAATGACATATGCTTGTACCAAATCTTTTCAAAATGTTTACTAAACATTTGTTATAAAAATGATAATATTGAGAGAAAAATGAACTAGGTGACAATACTTCTTATGTAAATGCAACAAAATATACTAAATAATTTTAGTGATATATTATTTAAACGATTGAATATTCTAATGGTATTTAGATATTTCCATGTACAATATAGTAGTTAATTAAGAAAATATTAGGTCCACGTTCCACAGGGGAAGCTGCAAAGCAGAAAGTCTCGGCTTGATGTTGGGAGAGTTTTTGTAACTTTAGCTTTATGTGCCTAGATCATGTCCAACTTGTATTAGTAAAAGTGCAATAAGAACACTCACAAGGAAGCTCAAGTTGATGCAAGGAAGCTCAAGGAAAAAGACTATCAGCTTTAGTTTCGTCAATGCCTTGTGGGACCCAACTCTTTGCTTTCATGAATACATATAAGGGTTCTCGTATGTGTCCACCAAAGGGAATCCTAGTAGTCTAATGAGCTAGTATATTCAATCGAGATCGCTAGAATATGGTTTTGACTATCTTTATGAGAGGATAATGAAAATCTCGGTGATGTATCCGGGTATGTGATTTTCATATTGATACTTGGGGCTGACCTTTCAGCAAGGCAGATGGATGCATGTTCAGGGTTACTCCATGGATATTGGATGAAGCGAGCCCGTTGCTTGTAACACTGGTTCTGGATCAAATTTATTTAACCTTGAATCTTCTTTCTTTCTAAGTTCCTTGTCTCTTCTCTCTGCATGAACTGCAGGTTGTCTATATTTCTAGTTGTTTTTTCTAATATGCCTGAGCATCTTTATTGTTTACTCCTTCAAGTAAAGTCGAGACTTCTTTAAAATATAATAATCTTTAAAAATACATACAAACAAATCTTTATTTTAAATAATAATAATTTGAATCATTACAATAAACGAAATAAAACATTAAAATGTATTTTTATACAAAAATAMCATCTATATTTTAGAACTAGCACAGCCACAAATTCGTGGTTGGTAAACACCGAAAGGACAGCTTGAAAAAAGAAGGCTTGCAAAACCTGAACCGTCGGGAAAGAGAAACGGCCCAGAGGTGGACGGAAGGAGTTGGCTGGAAGGAGGCRGTGTGTCCAGAATGTGGCTGGTGAAGGCCAAAGGTTTAGGTTGGCCTAGAAAATGAAACCCTAATCACTCATACATGGAAATTAGCTAGCCACCATAGTAAATTTTAAATATGATTAAGTAAAAGTAAAAATATAAACATGTAAACTGATGTCTTTATAATAGTGAGGAAGTTAGTGGTTGAAATCACAACCATTGATTTATTGGGACTACTAAGAATATTCCATCAATTTTAATCTTGTCCATACAAAGCTGATTAAGCACTAAAAACCTATTAAATGTGTCCATGGTCAATAGATGTACGCCTTTCGGCGTAATAAAGGTGAGTTAAGAAGTCAATACTTCACTAAATTGTAAATGTTCACATTGTGAACATCTTACATGAAGAAATATGCCATTACATTGATATGAACCATAATCAAACATAGCATACACAAGTATTTACGTGGACATATGAGTACCACAATGATTAAGAAGTGACACACGTTTAAGCTTGCCATAGGCTTAATTTTCTTTTGCCATACATGTGCCATCTTAAAAATTAAATCAAGACTTCAACGTGTTTTGCCATCCCAAACCACGCATGCAATGGTGAGAATGTGGGAGTGGTTTATTGTTGTGTTGAAGGCCATATATGGCTAAGGGAGAGAAGGATGCGTGGATCTTAACCTTCCACAAATCTCCACAATTGTAAATTGTTGGGTATGTGGCAACCTTTTGAGTCTAGGAGAGGGCTCATGTGTAACCATCGTAACACGTCGCTTATGGCCTTGAACATACAACTAGGCTTGTTTCAACTGCATCAAAGTTATTTGAGCTTGTTTATTTAGGTGTTTCAGGTTCCGCTGGCTAAGGTTATGAGCTTAGTCTCTAGGACAAACCACACCTCGTGCGGAAATGACTCCATCTTGAAAATCTCCATTATAAACCACTACTCATGCATTGGAATCATGAACTATATGGATGAATAGGACATAATGGGTGAGGAAATGATCGATAAGACAATCCTCAAAATCTTGCCTCGCCTACCTTCAATTTCAATCTACACATTCTTTCCCATTGAGTAAGGTATTTTTTCTTGGTTTTATACATGCATGCCATGGAAGAACTAACATCTTTCTAGAATAATAGATAAGAAGTTGAATCCAAAGAATAGGGATAGAAGCTAAAATGATCCCTTCTATGTACTATCCTCACTTAACCAGAGAAATACCTTGATCTAGGTCCTATGGCAAGTCAACCACTTTATTCATTCAATGCCAAAGGTAAATTGTTGCTCACTGTAGGATTGTCTCTACTTTAATGGGTTATGAATTACTAGCATATGGTATTGGATTTGGATTTGTTTATGGAACTGGAATCAGGAGATGTTGTTTATGATGCTTCTATGCTCCACGTGCACCTTAATCGAGAGGAAAGTAACATAAAAGACATCCATTTTGTCACTACACTAACACCCTAGTCAAAAGAACAAGTATATGACTGATAGAGAATTTGGAGGAACAACATCTCTCAAAGATTTGGAGTAGTAAATGGTAATGAATGTTCAGTTGATGAAATCACTGGAGTAGTCCCCAAGCACGGTCCAGGTACAAAGCTAGCAATAAATTTATTGGAATAAGCATCAATGCTAGAAGCAAGGGTAAATGCAACAAAGCCAAAAGCAAGGGTAAAGGCATCAAACCCATAAGCTAAGGTGGGGGTACCTATAGAAGCAAAGGCAGAGGCAGGCCCTTAGAAAAATGTAATGTCCCTAGCCACCCAGGCCAGGTCTCATTACTACAACTCCTCCTTTGATACCAAAATGTAACGTCCCCAACCACCCATGTTGGGCCACATCACATGATCTTAACTTCTACAGCCCTAACCAAACATATTGTAACATCACCCAACATACTTCTGAACAATGCTACTCTAAAAATCCATTGTGTAGATTCTATACTAAGCACTAGCCAATATCACTTGAAGTAATGCACTCAACCTCAATATGAGTCGCACCACACTAACTTTCTCCTTTTTAACACAACTTTAAGCAATGGAAGTAACTCAAACAATTGTCACAGTAGTGTATTGATCACACAACGCTATTGTGCGTGCAACCATCCCGACGTCACACACCAAATCTATTCTCCTTGTGCAAGCAGACTGCTCTGAATGTGCACAAACAAATCCAGCCTCTTGTGTACACAGAGTATTATTTTCCCATACAACCATTCAAAATTCCTCAGAGGCTCATACCAAATTATAAGTTTAAATTATAGGAAAACTATCAACATCTATCATACTCAGGCACAACTAAAATAATGACTATCAACACCACACTTACATGTGCAAGAAACATTAAACAGAATAACAACAATTACTTATATGCGAAAACATACAAGAATTAACCCATATCAAACATAGATAAATAAACACATAGTAACCAAGAACCCATATCAAACATAGATAAATAAACGTACAGTAAGCGAGACAAGCACATAAAACACTTATTTTTTATGAAAGTCACCAATTGTGCGCATAATTGAGACATTCCTCCAAACCATAGACTCTGTTGCTCATAAAATTTTAGCAACAGGTCACCCCCGAGCTGGAACTTAACACCAACAGGAAAAAAGGGTTCCTAGCGACATGCTAAGGTCTGATACTCAACATAATAGCTCAATTCAAGGTGCCCGCTACTACAACTAGCCTAAAGTCTCTCATTCCCCACACACTTGTCACACCTAAGGAAGTGTGCCCTTTATCTACTCAACAATCCCTAGACTGCCCCACTTCCCTTCCAAGGTTACCAGCAACAGGCCGGACATGAAGTCTCTGAGCCCTACAACTAATGCCCAACGCACCAGGGAACTATTTCGAGCAAAACTCTCGCCTGGAGAGTATGCTCACCGCGCTGCCAACCTGCCTCTTCAACAACAAATCTCTCACCGAGAGAAACCTCTCACGGTCCTGACAACTCACCTCTTCGACAGAAAGACTCATTTTACAAAACATAAAACACTTACAAGCTTTTCTCTGTAGATAAGGTAATAATCAGACTTTCCATACAGTCTGACCCGCTTCTGCTCACGCGAAAGTGAACCATGGATCATATTCCAGAATGAGTTCTCCCCCAAAATACACTAAGGTCGACAATGTATATTGCATGCCTTCAGAAGCATCTTAAGCCACTTGGTGAGTCATTCCCAACCCTCGAGAACTTAGGATAAATAAATATCCATAACTTTACACATTTCCAAAAATATTATGAATATTCCCTATGACTTAATTCTCACCCCCTTTTCCCTTTTCCAGTGGAGTCATCCCCCTATCTCTTTTTGTCTGAGTCTATCTGCGCACAACAATGTAATAATATTAAAGATTGAGTATGATTACACTTTACATGGATAGGTGCACTGGCCTATCTACATCCCATCCCATCAGCCTCATAATCACACAAGCTCTCCAGCCTCAATACATATACAGTCATATATATATATATATATATATATATATATATATATATAACTCGGCTTGGTGCACACTCCCAGGTCATTCTCGCACACTTATCCAAGTGCGTGCAACATTGCGAAGTGTGTGCACCCTTTCTTTGATGTGCAACCACGCGCACTTGCCTAGGTGCACGCAACACTATGAAATGTGTGCACCCTATCTTTGATAACAATTCTTCACACACTACTCAAGTGCACGCAACACCAAAAATTAGTGTCAATGACTCACCAGCCTATATGTACATTTACACTTACAATTGGTACCAATGACTCACCATCCTATATGTACAATTACAAAGGGTCTGGATTAGGGACATGACATTCCCCTCCCCCTTATTTATTCATTGTCCTCAGTGCATCATATACACATATACATACAAAATTTCAAAAACCTTCAAAAAGATGTCGATACTCTACCCGCATATCATCCTCATACTCTCATGTTGCATCCTCGGGACCCTACCAGGTCCATTGTACCTTTACCAACTCCATGGCTTGATTCTGGAGTTGCTTGATTTTTTGATCCAATATGGAAACCGGTCCCACCAAAAAATCTCCTTCTAGCTCCACCTGAATCACATTCCAACCAATAATCTGATTTGCATCAGGTACATACTTTTTAAGCAATGGCACATGGAAAACATTATGAATACACAAGGATGTAGACAATGCAAGCATATATGTGATAGGACCAATCCTTTATGGGATTTCAAATGGCCCACAAAAGCACATTTCCAACTTAGAACAATTCCCCAACTTCAGGGAACTACATATGGCTTTCACTTTCAGGAACACATGATCGCCCACTTTAAACTCTCTGTGGGTTTTGCCTTTATCTGCGCAACTTTTCTTATCGTGGGCAACCTTTAAATTCTTCCTTGTGTTTACTATCTGCTCTTCCATTTCTTGGAGCAGATCTGGCCCAACCACTGTTTAGTTTGTTGGGTTGTCCCAACTCACTAGCGTGTTGCATTTTCTACCATAAAGTGTTTCAAATGGGCTCATCTAAAGATGTTTGATAACCATTGTTGTAAGCAAACTCTACCAAGTGCAAGTAATCTTCCCATTTTGATGGTTTATCCATTACATACATCCTGAGCATATCTTCAATCACCTGATTTAATATTTTTGTTTGTCCATCGATCTCAAGGTGATATGTTGTGCTAAAGTTCAGATTTGTTCCAAATCCTTTGAATAGCCCTTTCCAAAAGTTCAAAGTGAACAAGGAATCTCTGTTAGACACAATTGCCTTAGGTACACCGTGCAACATGGAAACTTGTCGCATGTATATCTCAACAATGTTGGCTACCTTGTGCATTGACTTCAATGGAATAAAATGGTGATCCAGGTGGATATCGGTGGCCACCCACCTTTTCCAAATGGCTCAAAACAGTTTTCTGGCCATTTTGGAAATTTACTATTTTTAGCAGGTTTTAACTTCCGGGGCCATTTTGAGGGTCCAAATGAAGGTTCTTCGAGATCAAGGTTCTCAATGATATCTAAAGGCATGATTGAGCCCCCAAAATGAATCTCCTCGACAATACCTTTCCAACGAGCTATCACACACCTAAAACGGAGATTGTATGCAAAAGTTACGACCCTGGGAAGCTGATGTACTCACTTACCCAAACGGGGCCCACATGACTTTTGGCGCTTCATCTCCTAGGGTTAGGTTTTTGGATGTCTAGGACTTTTGGCATTCCCATCTATTGTAAAAGTGCCTTCTGAGCCTCATTGTAATCATCTTCTTGCGAATGCGAGTAGCTGTCACATCTCTTCTTAGAGATAAGCTGCCACCATTCTAGTGAGTCTTTCACTCTGTATTTTTACAGTCTCTGTACATTTCTCTGATTAATAGAAATCCTGTATTATTGTATATCTGTGTTTATGGTTGCATCTCTGATACATTTTTGTTATATTATTGAATATCTGCAATATCTCTGTGCATTTCTTTATTATATCTCCGCTCTCATTTCGTGCCGAAAATAATCTGGATCAAATGGGTAGCCTTAGTAAGCTTGTCCACAACCACCATAATAGAATCATGTTTCTTAGTAGTCCTAGAAAACTTTGTAATGAAATCCATGGTCACAACTTCCCACTTCCACTCAGGAATGGGCAAAGACTGTAGCAAACTAGTTGGATGTATGTGCTCAACCTTGACCTTTTGACATTCAAGGCATCTGGCAATAAAACCAAAAACTTCATTTTTCATATTTGGTGTTGGAACCCTATATAATAGGGGAGTCATTGTTCTGACTAATATCTATCTTCTTCAGGCATTATGTTGTTGCTCACGACGCACAACAACGGTGTAAAAGCAACAGAAATTTCTCAAATCACCTCAAATGTTATTACACCAGAGTTTTTATTTTCGGTGGTTAAGGAGTAGATTTTCACGTTATGTTAGCTACCGAAAGTGAGAGCTTTCAGTGGCTTAGAACCCATTTTTTGTGTACCTCTAGCCACCGAAAGCATGTAGATATTTAAAAAAAAAAAAAATTGCCCCTCGGTCTACATGAAGAGTGTTATGTCTTGTTTTTCAAAATATAAATTGTTTAAAAAATTATCTTCCAAAAGGTATATTGGCCGAGGGCCAATCTCTAAGCCCTCAACACCAAGAGTCAGCACCATTTCACAAACCAACAGCAAACGCACAAGCTAGCGCCAGCGCCTAACTCCAAAGCATAGCCTCGGGCTCACTTCATCGGAATACACTGTGGCTATTGGCACATATCAATACTCATTTATCTTTTCTCCTCGTGAATGTGGGATATTGCCAACAAAAAGTCAAAAAATATATAAAACGCAACTTCTAAACCCTATGCCAGGTGTTTGAACCAGATTCAAGGTGTCAAATGCAAGGAAGCACGCATGCATAAAGGGTAATTAGGTGTCAAGGTGAATGTACATGTGTCCAAAAGATGTGATCTTGTTGTTGTTAGTTCTGAAACTCAGGCTGCATACGCCCATGACAGGAAATCAAAAAAATATATGGCCCTGAAATGCCATTTGTCCAAATGTATGTCCACCAAGAAGATCGTTGTCGTCAATAGAAGGTGTTGTTTCAACATCTTTGATTATCTGCTAGATCTGGCAAGATGCCATCGTAATGAAGGAATATATGTGAGCATGCTCTGAAATAATCTGAAGCAACCTTGATTTTGATTCGTCATGGGGAGTCACTGTGGAATGAGAAAAATATGTTTATAGGGTGTGTTGATATACCTTTGACACAAAGAGGGGTAGAAGAAGTCATTGAAGCTGGAAAGAGAATTAGCAATATTCTTGTTGATGCCATATTTACTTCTGCATTGGTTCGAGCTCAGATGACTGCTATGCTTGCAATGACTCAGCACCGCAGGAAAAAGGTACCAGTAATAATACATCATGAGAGTGAGCAGGCAAAGGGATGGAGTACAACATACAGTGAAGATACTAAGAAATCGTCTATTCCAGTAATAACAGCTTGGCAACTCAATGAGCGCATGTATGGTGAATTGCAAGGACCAAATAAACAAGAGACAGCTGATAGATTTGGAATGGAAAAGGTCCATCAGTGGCGTCGTGGTTATGATATCCCTCCTCCAAATGGTGAGAGCCTTGAAATGTGTGCAGAACGAGTTGTTGCCTACTTCAAAGAGCAGATTGTGCCTCAACTTGATTGTGGGAAAAACATGATGATTGTTGCTCATGGAAATTCTCTGCGGTTTATAATAATGTATCTGGACAAATTATCTTCTCAGGAGGTTATAAGTTTAGAGCTATCCACTGGAATCCCCATGCTTTATATCTTCAAGGAAGGAAAATTTATGAGAAGAGGAAGTCCTATTGGACCTTCAGAGGTTGGAGTTTATGCTGTTACTAAGAATTTGGCTCTTTACAGGCAAAAGCTGGATGATACGATACACATGTTTTGAATTAGTTTTCTTTCATCCAACAGTGCAGTTGTTCCCTACTCTATGAGCAAACATGAGAGCAAATTTATTTGTTTACATAGAATCAGGCATTGTTTTGGTCAATTTCAGAACTATATAGAAAAATATATGAAGAATTTATGGCAGTCCTTGTTATTAAAAAATGAGGAGGAAAAGTTTGTTGGTCGATTTTACACAACTACTATAGAGGCATTTATTCCCAACACAGGACGCTGGAATGATTTCACACCTGTCAAGACTCCACCTCCTAATTTTGTGTTGATTGTCGCTGATATCCTGGGCAATATCAAGAATGTACAACACTTGTTGTAGCACCCTTCTTTTGACATTCGAAATCCTAACAAGGTTTATTCTCTCATTGGAGGATTCTGCAACAGTTCGGTTAACTTCCATGCGAAAGACGGTTCTGGTTACGAATGCATTGGAGATATGTATTGATAATAGGGTTTGGGCAGAGATTTTTTATTCAAAGGAGTATCGAATAGTGAGTAGTCGCACAAGTAATTCTTGCAATGATAATGTAAAGTGGTTAATTCAAAGAAATGGGATGTTTCAGCTACTGTGAGGAGCCACAAAGTTTTCACCAACAGAAACAATATGTTGACGAAACAGAGCTTGAGGTTACAGTTGAGAAGGGAAGCAGATGAAGCGC
>WSFP011480665.1:0-16238 GCA_009831015.1 Picea engelmannii | reverse complement strand
GTTGCTCACTCCATCAACCAAATCAACCAAATTGAGCCACATCATAGAAGCCATACCAAGAATCCCCTAAGCATTCACAACATATCAAACAATAGCATCTATCAAGACAATAATGTAACCATACCAGTGTCTTAGTGATGGATATGAGGCCATAGAATGCAGATCTGGAACCTGCCTCATCATCCAAGAGCTTGGAACCAGTTCAAACACAAATCTCCATGAGGTTATTCAGTCCACGCTCCCTGTACACGGTCAGCCCGCGTGTACACTCACCCTATACACAGCCAGCCTGCGTGTACACGCACCCTATACACAGACAACCGCGTGGGCATCAGAAAATAGGGTTCTCTGTGAATCCAAGAATTTTGCCGTCAAGATCTCCGACATTGCCGAAACTTTGATGCGTCCATGAGATCCTCCTCTCACTCTCTTCCTCATAATAGATCTTCAATCATGCTCAAGAGATCCACATCAATAAGATGCTCTCACAAGAAGCTCTCCATCAATACTCCAAAAGATATTCACAAGAAACTCTCCATTGATCCACAAAAAGGATTCTCACCAAATGTACATTTTACAAGAGATCCTAGCTTCTTATTTATACTTTCATCTTCTAGGTCACTTAACCCATTTTTAGGTTACTTAACCCATTTCTAGGTCACTTAACCTATTTTCCTTATTTTAGGGTTAACCACTTTCCATGAATAGAAAGTTCTCCAATACATTATCATTTAAATATTCCTTCTTGATTTTGTCACTTTCCTTTATCATTTAAATAATCCATCTTGATTTTGTCACTTTAATTTATCATTTAAATAATGATATCTTCTTTTCAAACACTTTTACTTCTCTAACCTTGGGGGCTCCAAGCCTTCATATGGGGGGTCCTCCAACTTCATAAGGCCATAACTCTCAAACCGTGAGGAGTTATGTGACATTCCACATACCACCAAAAATGGCATGTCAAGCACTATCCATCTAGGATAGTTTCACCAACAACTTCATTGATCTTCATCTCATTATTACACATACAAGCATGGGTCCTCCAACCGTTCTCCTAGGATAACTCAATCCGTAAAGCATCTTCCCGTGAGGGATTTCACCATAAGGGGACCACTTTGGAGTTCATCCATTTGTGCACCTTATCAACCATGATAAGACAATAATTATTCATCTTTGTCAATTGGTTTCCACTTGGACATATATCATTCTCATCAAATGCATCATATCAATTATCCATCTTTATCAATTGGTTTCCACTTGGACATATATCATTCTCATCAAGGTCATCATATCAATCAATTACTTGACATCAATCAATGACATCAATCAAACCAAACCATTTACATCAATGACATGATCCAACAATCTCCCAAATAATCAAACTATTGGTATCAATGACAAACTATTGGCATCAATGACAACATGATCCAACAGATGGCAGCTACAAAAAAATGCAAATTCTTTCAATCGTGTACAATATCAAAAATCATGTGTTGTTGCCAACATAACTCGGCTTCCAAGAATGTAAAATGACCCATCAAGGGTTCAAACCGTCCACACAAGGATTATGACCCATCATAATAGAGAACTCATGCCTCCCAAGCTAGTCGACCTCATTTCTTCCAATAACTCAATCGTCTCAAACACAAAGTCGACCTCTGCTAACAAAACTCGCTTCCATATGATGAAATCTTTAATCAAATGAAGCGCACTTGAAGAAAACTATGTGTTCTCTTCCCAAACTGACTAACTAGGGTGGATTTGTCTTGCCACCAAAGCCAATCTCATAAAATACTCCTAGTGTTTCCGTCCCAAGAGTTCCAAAGCCACAATGAGCTCTCTTGATGAGAAATTAGAAAATATCAATGCAAGAATGAGAGAGGGAGCCCTTTTTTTCCATTTTATTCTTTCATTCACCTTTTTGTGACCTTTTTTACCCTTTAATGAGTTTAAGTGACGTTTCATATTCTCAAAGTCACTTAGGCGCCTTTTTAACCACTTACTCAATGTCCCCTTTTAAAAATAATTTAATTCTCATGCCCATGATATTAAGTAAATAATTAATTCCCTTTTTGTACTATGACTATAGCCTATGGAAATTACTTTGGCTATTTCGTCAATCCCTAGAGGACTCATTTGGAAAGGGACATTACAGTCCTCCCTTCCCAATATTACTTGTCCTCGAGCAACTGCAGATTTGGATGTTGCAAGATTTGATAACTTTCCCACATGGAATCCTCCCTTGGTAAGTCTCACCATCTCATGAGGTATTCCCAAATCACCCTATTACGCAATCTCCTCTCTCGGGCCTCCAATACCTCCTCAAGAACCAATACTAGTTGCCCCTCATCCAATGGAGGTAGCTCCGCCGAAGTCGTGACTTGTTGCCCCAATGCCTTTTTGAGGCATGAGACGTGAAACACATTATGAATCTTGCTTCCCTCCAGCAATTCCAACTCATAATCCACATCACCAACTCTTTGAACCACCCTGTAGGGTCCATAAAAAAGTGGCTTAAGCTTCTCGGTGCCACTCTTCTTTAGTGAATATTGTATGTATGGTTGTAGCCTCAAGAAAACCAATTCTCCCACCTCAAAAGTGCGCTTGACCCTATGCATGTCTGCCTATAGCTTCTGTTGATTATGGGTCGTCTATAGATTGTCCTTGAGAGCTATAAGTATGTCTTGGCTCTCTTAAATCCATTACTTGGCTTTGGGATCCCTTCTATCCCCAATTTCCAAATCAAAAAAGGACGGAGCATCGTACCCACACAATGATTGGAATGGTGGCATGCCTATGGACATGTGATGAATGGTGTTGTAGCAATGTTCTCCCAGATGTAACCACTTCACCCATGCTTTATGCTACCCGGAAACGTACTTACATAGATATCCCTCGATCCATTTGTTCACAATATCAATCTCACCATCCGTCTGAGGGTGGTAACTAGTGTTGGGAGTCAACTTTTTTCCAGTCAGCCAGAACAACTCCTGCCAAAATGCACTAAGAAAATTGATGTCCCTGTCACTGATAATGAATCTCGGTAACTCATGGAGTCTGTATATCTCTCTGAAGAACAACTCTACCACCTGTGATGCCTCATATTTAAAGGATATGGAAAATAAGTGTGCAAATTTGGTAAAATGATCAACCACTACATATATACAATCTCTACCTTGGGCCTTTGGTAGCCCCGTGATAAAATCCATGGATATTCTTTCCCATTTCTGCTTTGGGATAGGCAAAGGTTTTAGTAGTCTTGTCAGATGGATCTGCTCTTACTTGTTCTGTTGACAAGTCACACACTCTCTCACGTGCTTCAACACATCATCTTTGAGGCCCTTCCAAGTGAATCTCTCCCTGGCCTTCCTGTAGGTTTTGATGAACCTCGGATGTCCTGACAATGGTGTAGTTGCATAGCCTCCATGATTTTATCTTTTAGTGTAGATTCTGGGACTAGATATATGCGGTCTTTGTAGTAGATGATGTCACCCACCACTTTATACATGTCATATTTTTCACTGTGGCCCATCACCTCACAAGCAAATTTGTTCTTGGAGTATTCCACCAAGAGATGAGATTTCCAATTTGTCGAAACCTCTGCAAGTGAAAACACCTCTAGTTTTTTGGAGAGAGCATCTGTAACTGCATTTTTCCCCATTTACGTATTCAATGTTAAAATCATAGGCCTGTAGTTTTCTATCCCATTTTTGTTGCCTTTCGTTCAAGTCTTCCTGCCCCGAAAAGTGTTGCAAGTTGTTGTGGTTTGTATTAACAACAAATTTTCCACCTACCAGGTATTGTCTAAACTTCACCAAAGCATGCATGATGGCGATCATTTCCTTATCATAGATGGAATAGATTCTTTCTAACTCTATGATATTTCTGCTCTCACATGCAATTATATGCCTCTACTACATCAAAATTTCTCCTATCCCTTCACTCGATGCATCGCACTCAAACACAAAGGGCTGACTGAAGTCAGGAAGTGCTAAAATTGGGCAGGTGCTCATCACTTCCTTCATGTGGTTAAATGTCTTATGAGCCTCTTCGGTCCATATGAATTCTCCTTTCTTTGTGATGTCTGTGAGTGGTGTGGCCAACTATGAAAACCCTTTAACAAACTGTCTGTAATAACTACAAATCCTGAAGAAGCCATGCAGGTGTGTGATATTTTTGGGTGGTGGCCAATCCAATATAGCATGTATCCTCTCCATGTGCACCTGCACTCCCTGTGCACTGACCACATGTCCCAAGCATAGAATATTTTTTATGCCAAATTCACACTTCGACTCATTGGCATAGAGAGACTAGTCCTCCATGATACTCAGGATCTCATCCAAGTGCTTCATGTGATCCTCCCATGTCCTGCTATAAATCAAGAGGTCATCAAAGAATACCAAGAGAAATTTCCTCGGCTGCTTTTTGAAGATATGATTCATCCATGAATGAAAATTATTTGGTGCATTAGTCAACCCAAATGGCATGACCAAGAACTCGTAGTTCCCATAATGGCATTGAAAAGCGGTTTTTGGGATGTCATTCTCTCTCACTCTTATCTGGTGGTACCCTGATCGAAGATCAATCTTCGAAAAATATACTTCTTTGTACAACTCATCTAGTATCTCATCTATTCTAGGAATTGGTGATCCAGGAGGATCTAAGGAATGCTCACAGAGTTCTAGGAGGATCGAGGGGAATAGAACCCCCGGCCTCTACTAAAATTATCCAATGCCCTAACCACTAGGCCAACAGTTCTGCCTATTTCAGGATGCCTCTATATTTAGTTTTAAGTTGCTAAAATGTGCAAATGGTGGTTGGAGGGCTCGAGCCTATATATATGGGCACGGATCCAAACACTCCACGCATTCCCAAGTCTACATGGATACCGAGGTGGCACAATTTTCAATGTAGGGTACATATTTTGAGGTCGTACAAATGTCTCGATTTGCATGCTAAGAAGAGGATAAGTATGGTTGTCTCGTAAAGCATGCCATGAGGTATATTGACGGAACATAAACAACTTTACACTCAATTTTCGCGATTTTTTGCAAGGATCATGAAATTGAGGTATATTTTGTGATTTGAGGTCATTTGTAAAAGTCTTATCTCAATTTTCCATTAATGAGCATTTAGCACATTATTTTGCGTGCCGAAGAGGGCGAAATTGAGCCAGTTCGAAATTTGGTCGACTTTATAGTCAATTTTCTCATAATTTCACAAGGATTTCAATGATGAACTTATTTTCCTATTTTGAGTAACGAAATTAAAGAGAGTCCATTAAAATGTCTCTTTACAAGCATATTGTAATGCAATTTGGTCTTTTGAGATGATGGATAAAAGTCATGCTATCTAAAGGGACTTTGAACATGAAGTGATGTATGTCATCTACATATGTATTTTGAGTTATTTTATTTTTTGTTGTGTCATCTCACTATTCTGCAAGTTAATCATCAGTGTATGATTTTTTTTGGGTAAAGAGCACATCATTAGAATTCTCCAAATCACCTCAATACAATTAGTAAATTAATTCTAAATCAAGTTAGATATTGCATGTATATATGTAAAGTAATAAGTGGTGTCTAGGGATTTTCGGATCAATTGGGTACCTATTTTTCATTGTCTTTTTATTCATCGCCTTGTAATCAATGCACATCTGCATCGTACCATCCTTCTTCTTCACCAACACTACCGAAGAAGCAAATGGACTCGTAATTGGCCTAATATGCCCCATCTCCAATAGATCCCAAATGTCCTTTTCAATATCATCCTTGAATTTATTAGGGTACCTATAGGGAGTGGCGATTATTGGTTTGGCTCCCTCCTCCAACTCAATAGTGTGTTTGAATCCTCTGTCGGGTGGTCTCCCCGGAGGTATTTTCCCAAATACCCGGTCGTGTCTACTCAACAGTATCTGGATTCCAACATGATGTCGATGGTTGATACCAAAAGGATTCTCAATAGTGACCAGACACTCTACTGCATAAAATACATCACCATATCTAAATATTTCTCCATCCTTTTAGCCAAGACAATACTGGGAGAATCATTCGACATGCCTCTCAAGACCACTTTCCTCCCATTCGCTACCTTAAACTCCAACTCCATAGCCTTGCAATTGAACATATGCCTCCCTATGGAGACAAGCCATTGAACCCCCAATATGACATTGGTATCATGTAACTCAACTACATAGAAGTCATCATTCATTGTGTAGTTGCTCAATGTCAAACATAGTTGCAAGATCCTTTGTGTGCAAGGTATGACATGTCCTCCAATTACTGCGACATCAAATCCGTCAAAAGCCAATGTACGAATCCCTCTCTTAGAAACCAAGGCTAAGTCAATAAAATTGTGGGTTTCCCCACCATCAATCAATACAGTGACTCACTAACCCTATACAACACCCCTGATCCTGAAGGTGTGAAATCTGGGGACACTCGATAGAGTGGCGATAGCTCCACTCTTGGCTTCCTCCTGTGGCTACTCCTCAACTGATTTGTCTTGCTCACAATCATGTGCCTGCTCTACTTCCTCCACATCCTCACTCTCTGAGAGGACCTCTACATAATGTGTCTTTCCCTTAGCCATACATATGTTCCCAAGATCCCAAGGGTCTTTGCAGTTGAATGAAATATTCTTTCTCCTCAACTCATTACGAGTTGTTGCATCCGTCTTCTCCTTTCTCATTCCTTCTTTATGAAAGGGCTTCTCATATTTTTTATTTTGAGGAATGAACGGTTTGGAGAAAGTCTTTGTCTTTGGGACCACATCGTCCATGTCATGTGTCTAGATGATGGCATCCAACAGTGTCTCTGGTTTGAATGATTTCACCCAACCACGCAGTGGATCATATAAAACTTTTGTAAACAACATCACCAGTCTCTGCTCAAATATGTCTGTCACTGTGGTGACAAGCTTCTGAAATTTGGTGATGTATGCATCTGGTGTCCCAACCTATTTGATTTGTGCCAGCTCCTTGAAGTGTATCTCCAGATCCTTCCTATCAAACTTCTCCATCAACTTATGTGTGAATTCCAGGTAAGAGGTGATGTTGGCATGTCCCAAAGTGACCAATCCATGGCACCACCGCTCATGGGCCTCTCCGTCCAAATGTAGGGTAGCGAATTTAATCTCCTCATCCTCTATCATGGTATTAAGTTGGAAGTATGTATCCCACTTTTGAACCCATGCTCGAGTTGTGGATTTACTCGAAGCATAAAAAGAGGGAATGGTGAGTTTCCCAACCTTCCTCCTGAGATCATCATTCTGTTGACCCCTATTAACTTCCCTTGGCCTATTCATGTACTTGATATTGCAGTAGTCTTGTAGTGACATGGATGCCTGGAAATCCTCACCCATATCCTGGTACTCCCTCCAATAATCATCAAAGGTCTCACCCTAACCTTGGTGTCTTTGATACCCTACTTGTTGATTCCCAACGAACTGAGGTAAAAGCAGTATGGGAATGATTATTCATGTAGTTATGGTACCAATATGTGCAAGAACATGGTTTTTGTTTCCCTCTTGATGGCTCCAATTATTCCCGTTGGGACCCCCTACACCATTGTTTCCCCCATGGTGTCCATTAGTGCCTCCATTTCCATTATTACCCCCATGGTTCTGGTTTTCCTGGTTGGTAGCAATAAATTGTACCAATAGTTGTGCTAATTGTTGTTGCCCATTCTGTATACCCTCTAAAATTTGCAAGGACCTATCTTCATTTTGATCCCCCATAGCTACTTCTTCTTGTTTTGCCTCAGGTTGGTTTTCTTCTACTATCTCTTCCTGGTTAAAAATATTTTCTGCCCCTCATTGCCTCCTACTTCTGTAGGTGATAAACCCTTCTTCGTCTCCTTGATTATGAAATTTTAAACCCCTCAGGATGGCAAGATTTTTAGCTCCGATACCATTGTAATGTACTCGATAAAGTTTGCACTTCTTCGTTTGTTATGTGTATATTTTTTTTTGTTTGTTGGTGTGGGTTTATGACATGCATATCGTTGACATTATGATTTTTACAAACAATTGCAACATAAAAAGAGGTAGAAATTGCTTGACAATAATCGACAATATATATGGTGACGAGAAAAACAACACACAGTATATAAAATGAATCTAAATGTTGCCTTTATTCCTTAGTTTTGGTCTGATATATATAAGGACCATTAATCCCAAATGGTATTCAAATTTCACAGTGGATAAATAAACAAAACTTCTGACCTAGAGATTGAATATGGATGATTTTAGGTGTAATATCAACACATTGGATATACATAGATTTAGCACAGGCATGCAAGTGTAGTATATGCAACTACAATAATTGATAAAATGGTTGGAAGAACGCCACTGTAATCAGCTTCCCAACGTCTAACTCCCCAAAAAGACAAGCAATTTTCTCCCACAAAAAGATAGGGTATGTTGCAAGATATATATCCCCCCCTTGGGCATATAACTCGACCCTCACATTCATCAACTGATAGTTTCATCACTCTATATAGTTCAACTGTAAAAATGTGCCCATAATGAGTTAAATCGACCCCTTTTTTACTAAGGATTGTTGCCCATAGAGACTGGTGAAATTTCTCCACTACGAACTTAGCTTCCAAGAATATAAAACGACCCAGCAAGGATTCCAATCGTCCACACAAGGATTATGACCCAACATAATAGAGAACTTGTGCCTCCCAAGCTAGTTGACCTCCTTTCTTCCAATATTTCATCCATCTCAAACACTAAGTCGACCTCTTCTAACAAAAATGGTTGCCATATGATGAAATCTTTAACCAAATGAAGCGCACTTGAAGAAAATTGTATGTTCTCTTCCAAAACTGACTAACTAGGGTGGATTTGTCTCACCACCAAAGCCAATCTCAGAAAATTCTCCTAGGGTTTCCGTCCCAAGAGTTTTGAATCCACAATGATCTCTCTCAATGAGAAATTAGAAAATATCAATGCAAGAATGAGAGAGGGCGCCCTCTTTTTCCCTGTTAATCTTTTGTTCATCTTTTTGTGACCTTTTTAACCCTTTAATAAGCTCAAGTGACGTTTCATATTCTCAAAGTCACTTGTGTTCCTTTTTAACCACTTACTTAATGTCCCCTTTTAAAACTAATTCAATTCATGTGCCCATGACATTAAGTAAATAATTAATTCCCTTCTTTTACTCTGACTATAGCCTACGGGAATTACTTAGGTTATTTCGTCAATCCCTAGAGGACTCATTCGGAAAGGGACATTACGTAACAAGCATAATTATAAGACATAATTGAACATATACGAGTAAACAAAAAAATATAAGACATAATTATGAAACAAACAAGACAAATGAGATGTTACCGTGTTAAAAAACATTATTCTAAACAAATACCTGGAACAATCATTGCCAACATTTTGTGATCCCTATTTATTGACATCCATGGAGGAATGTTATTGTTGATAACAAAAACAGGCCACACCGAGTAAGTAGATCTAAGCTCTCAAAATGGATTGACACCGTCAACTACCAATGAAAGCCTAAGATTACGAGGTTCATCTTTAAAATGTGTCCATGTTTCCTCTATATTCTTAAATACAGTTCCATCTGCAGACATTCGAAGAACACCATATTTACTTATGTTCTTTGCATGGTAATCCATAAACTATGTAATGCTTTTTCACCTGAACAATCATTGCAAACATGGAATTATTGGAATATAACGAAGAACCTTGCGAGGCACCTTTTTTGTTACTTGATTAGTGATCTAGGTGGATATTGATGGCCACCCACTTGTTCCAAATTCCAACTGGCTCATCTTAACAGTTTTCATTTCAACATGTTTCTCTGAAATTGGGACATTTCTTTGTAATTGTGGGTTATGCACTTCCGAGGTTGTCCTGAAACCCTACACAACATCTAGGTGGATATTGGTGGCCACCCACCTATTCCGACTAGCTTATTTTGGAAGTTTTCATGTCAGTACATCTTTATGTACTTTCAGGTCCATTTCGGGGCCCTACACAATTTTTTCTTGGCTTTTCATAGTCAAATTGTGGACAGAGTTAGAGTTTTATGGCATAATGTGTAGTTTTTGAAAAGACCTTTCCAACGGGCTATCACACACCTAAAACGGAGATCGTATGAAAAAGTTACTACCCCAAAAAGTTTATGTACTATCTTACCCCAATGGGGTCGACATGACTTTTGGCGCTTCATCTCCTAGGGTTAGGTTTTTGGATGTCAAGGGTTTTGGCATTCATTTTTATTATAAAAAGGCATTCAGAGCCTCATTGTACTGATCTTCTTGTGAATGAGCATAGCCATCACATCTCTTCCTAGAGATAATGTTGCCACCATTCTAGCGAGTCTTTCACTCTATATTTTATAATCTTTGTACATTTCTTTCATTAATAGAAATCATGTATTATTGTATTTCTTTATTTATGGCAATTTTTATGTGTATTTCATTGTAATATATCTGCTTTCATTTCGTTCCAAAAATCATTTGGATCAGTGGTATCATAGCAGGTTGCTCTTGATCGTTTTCAATGCATGTCCCCGACGAGGTCCGAGTATAGCAAGTTGGGTCTCGAGCCTGTCTCTCTTGAGCACAATCGCTCTCGCACACCCAAGAAACCCACTATGGCGGCAAAAAAGAAAAATGACGGAGCAGAATATTTTATTAACATGGTTCTTGAGCAAGCTCTCACGCGAGAGAGGGACAAAATGATGGAGAATTTTTTCCACATCCTTCAATGTCAGTTGATAGCAAGAGGCACATCTTCATCAAGCGACCACTTTGGGGGAACCTCTCCCTTCAAGGTACAAGTTAATTTTGATATTCCCATATTTGAAGGTCAGATAGATGTGGATGCCTTAGAAAAATGGTTAAATCTGCTAGAAGGTTATTTCTCTATTCACAATTTTTCCAACAGGGAAAAGATCACCTTTGCACTCCTCAACGCTCTCCCCCGTGTCAAACATTGGTGGGAAACTTACTGGGAGAAAATTTCTACAGAGGAATCTAGAATATATGGGGTCGAGACCACTTGGGTTTTTTTTTGGATGCAGTCAAGGAACAATACTACCATGTTGATAACTATGAAGAATAGTACATGAGATGGACCACACTACGGCAAGAGAAGAGCCAAACGGTGTCGGAGTTCACAAATACTTTCCATACCTTGCACACCAAGCTCGGTATCAAAGACTCTAAGCAGCATATGGTTCTGAAATACCATGTGGCTCTGCATAGGTACATCCAAAGCGAAATGGATTTCCTAAACATCTCATCATTGGGAGTTGTCTATCGATATGATGTTGAAATTGAGTAGAAATTTAGGCACCAAAACAAATGGGAGTTCAGGTCTACAAATCAGCAGCAACCAAAGCATGGTAAAGATGACCCTAACCAACAGCCTCCTGACAATGAATCCAAGACACATGAAAAGAAGGGTAAAGGAAAGACGAAGAATGACACTAGAAAGTGGTGCGACTTCCACACAAGTCATTGGCACAACACTAATGAATTTCGCTTGAAATAATCATTGGTGGTCTATGTCAAAGACAAGGAGTCGAACCCTGATTTGGAATATGATCCAAAAAATATTGAAAATAGATAGATCATCTATGAAGACCCCACTGCTACGGTCGTGACCAGAACAATTCAACCAGAAGAACCTGTAGATCCTGAAGAGGGAGAGCGCCTCTTCCATTCACATATGTGGGTGAAGTGGGACTCATTGCATTTCATTGTTGATAGCGACAGCTAGAAGAACCTCATCTCAGTTGAAGTCATCAAACAGTTGGGGTTGTCGACAACACCACACCCGCAACCATACAACATTAGGTGGCTTCACCATGGACGAGATCTCTATGTCAGCCAACAATGTCACTTGTACTATGGCATCTATCCCTTCAAGGATGAGGTAGTGTGTGATGTTTCCCCTCTTTATGTATGTGATGTTGTTTTGGGCCAACCATATATGTGGAAATGTCGTGTTGTTTATGAGTCTCGACCCCGTAGTGTAATTATTACTCTAGGAGGTCATCTCTATAAGATACCAGAGGTGGTTCCAACTATTGTTCCACCAAAATAGTGCCACAAGGTAATCTCTTATATTTCAAAATTCATCCTCTTCATAGTATGTTCAAAGGATGCACAGAATGCCACTGCAACCACTACAACCTCAACACCTTCTATCCAGCAGAAGCAGATTGCATAAGAGAAAGAAGATATTGTTTCTTCACCTACGATGGTACCTACACAGTTCCCTGTCAAGCCCAGAGATAACAGGTTGGTGGAACAGATTCAACCCTGCTAGCAACAGGTTCCCAACAGCCTTCCATAGACCAAGCAGCACAACTTCTCCAACAAGGCACATGGCTCACCAAGATTTAGATTCAGAAAACGCTTTCCCCTCTTTCGCGGGCACTCAACACAATGGATACCATTGCTTCCTAAGGGGGGAGGACTGATCCAGGTGGATATTGGTGGCCACACACTTGTTCCAAATTCCAACTGGATCATCTTGACAGTTTTCAGTTCAACACACTTCTTTGTAATGGGGACATTTCTTTGTAATTGTGGGTTCTACACTTCTGGGGCTGTCATAAAACCCTACATAGGATCCAGGCGGATATTGGTGGTTTTCCGCCTATTTCGACTGGCTTATTTTGGAATTTTTCATGTTAGTACATCTTTTTGTACTTCCAGGGTTGTTTTGGGGCCCTAAACAGTGTGCCACAGTCAAACTGTAGATCAAATTAGAGTTTGATGGCATAATGCATATTTCTCAAAAAGACCTTTCCAATGGGCTATCACATGCCTAAAACGGAGATCGTGTGCAAAAGTTACGACCCTGGGAAGTTGATGTACTAACTTACCCCAACAGGGCCCACGTGACTTTTGGCGCTTCATCTTCTAGGGTTAGGTTTTTGGATGTATAGGGTTTTGGCATTCATGTTTATCATAAAAAGTCCTTCAGAGCCTCATTGTACTAATCTTCTTGCGAATGAGCGTAGTCGTCACATCTCTTCTCGAAGATAAAGCTCCCACCATTCTAGCGAGTCTTGCACTCTATATTTTATAATCTTTGTACATTTCTTTCATTAATAGAAATCATGTATTGTTGTATTTCTTTGTTTCTGGAAATTTTTATGTGTATTTCATTTTAATATCTCTCCTTTCATTTCGTTCCGAAAATCATCTGGATCAGTCAGTTCAATATCTACTAATTTGACATTTTGGGCATTCTTCTTTCGACGCATGTTCTCCATAATATATAATTTGATCATCAAGACATGCATGAATATCTTGATACTCCATTACAATATCTTTCATAATGGCATGTAAATCTTGGTATGTGCAACATAAAACATTTGATGGTGGTAACATAAATTCACCTAACAATCTACAACATAAAAAATTAATACTGGTTAATGTAAAGAATATTAATCATACATATTGCATCCAAATTTTATAGATGATCAACTAATAATAAAAATAGAGGAAAAAAGAAAACCTTTATCATCATGTACTAAATGTGATAAAATATATTACATACCTTAGGAGTTGTGTGACACAAGTGTTTGACAAATGATTCATAACCTTTAAGTTCACAAGCAACAATATAGCAAAGAGAAGACTTGTTTTAAAGCCTTCATAAAGAGGTTGACTTGCCTTCTCAAGTACATGTATATCAAAAACACCATCCAGTTGGTCGTCGTCATCATCCATTCCAACATTATTAAATGTCTCATGGATCAATATATTTGTCCCATCTTCTTCAACTGTGTTAGTAGCATCATCTTCTTCTTCCATATGATCATTAACTTAATCTTCAATATTCGCTCCATATTCCTAAACATGCACTTGTACAACCACATCTTCCTCCACGGGAAGTGCCCTAGGGTGTCGTTCCTTTATAATTACAAAAAATCAAGTAATATTAATGTATATAACAAATATTAAAACGATACAAACGTTTACAAATATAATATAGGAAAACAAAGACAAAGACAACTTAGGTGAGATAGAGAAACAAAGACAACAAATCAATGATGAAGCTTATGCAATTTATCAATATGTTTATGAATAAGTTGAAAAAATGTAGGAAAAATGTTTCCTTTCTTGACATGTAGAAAGAGAGACACTTTGTGAGATATATAGTCACAAAGAACAAAAGCAACCTATTCTTGTTTTTCCTTTATCATTATGTCATATTCTTCCTTGATTTCACTTGGTTACAACGGCTTAAGTGGATGGAAACTTTCCCCGACCCAACTTGGGGATCACAGTTTAATTTATAAGGGGTTGAGAGCTGAGGGATTAGGGGTTAACGCATTATTTGTCCAAGGGTTAGAGGTTAGGGTTTAAGTTGGGGTAATTAGGGGTCAAGGATAAGGGTACTTAATGGTTTAAGGGTTTATAAGGGGCCAATGGCTAAGGGATTAGGGGTTAATAGGTTATTGGTCGTCCAAGGGTCGGGGGTACTTAGGAGTTGGTATTCTATATGCAGCATCCAGCTTGACCGGTGAGAGTGAGAAACAAAGACAATGAATCAATGATGAAGCTTGTGCAATTTATCAAGATGTTTATGAATATGTTGAAAAAATATAGGGAAAATGTTACTTTTCTTGACATGTAGAAAGAAACACTTTGTAAGATATATAGTCACAACCAACAAAAATAACATATTCTTATTTTGCCTTCATGATTATGTCAATTTCTTTCTTGATTTCACTTGGATACCATAGTTTTTAAGTGGATGGCAACTTCCCCTAGCCCAACTTGGAGACCACGGTTTAATTTATAAGGGGTTGAGAGATGAGGGATTAGGGGTTAAAGCATTAGTGATGCAAGGGTTAGGGGTTAAGGGTTAAGGGGTTAGGGTTTAAGGGGTAATTAGGGATTGAGGATAGGGGTACTTAATGGTTTAGGGGTTTATAAGGCGTCAAGGGCTAAGGGGTTAGGGGTTAACATGTTATTGGCCATCCAAGGGTTAGGGGTACTTAATTAAGAGTTGGTATTCTATATGGAGAAATCAGCTTAGGTGAGAGCGAGAAACAAACACAACAAATCAATGATGAAGATTGTGCAACTTATCAAGATGTTTATGAATATGTTGAAAAAATATAGGAAAAAGGTTAACTTCTTGACATATAGAAAGAGAGACACTTTGTGATATATATAGTCACAACCAACAAAAACAACCTATTATTATTTGACCTTCCTCATTATGTCATGTTCTTCCTTGATTTCACTTGGTGACCACGGCTTTTAAGTGGATGGCAAATTTCCCCAGCCCAACTTGGAGACCACAGTTAAATTTATAAGGGGTTGAGAGTTGAGGGATTATGGGTTAATGCATTATTGGTCCAAGGGTTAGGGGTTAAGATTTAAGGGGCCAAGGTTTAAGTTGGGGTAATTAGGGGTCGAGGATAGGGGTACTTAATTAATGATTTAGGGGTTTATAAGTCGTCAAGGGCTAAGGGATTAGAGGTTAACATCTTATTGGTCATCCAAGGGTCATGGGTACTTAGGAGTTGGTTACTTATACTTATATCATGTATGAGTTTGTAATGAGTGACCCAGGGTTCATGTATATTCGGGGTTCCAACAAAGCCTCTAAAACTATCGGCCCTCCTGGTAAACCAGAAGGCAACGCAGTGCACAGGGTGCACTGCGTCATCTCACCTGAGATAGTCTTAATGGGTGGCTGCAATACTCATGTGTTTACAACCTAGGATTGAGTGGGAGATCTGAGATCTGTGCGCTGAGAGTTCTATTATAACTTCTTGAAGCAATATAGTGTCATTACGATTACGCAGGAAATATACAACTCATTCATTTAGCATATCAATAACTACTGAAAAAAATAAAGAGCCACATCCTTTCAATCACATAACGCAAGTTTTATCATGGTTCGCCCCCCCCCCACCCCCCCACATGGGCTACGTCCACAAATATTTGGCTCTTTAGCTCTTTTTGTTATAGTCGTTATGAAACTATAGCGTCGCATGCTTTACAACTCTTCTCAGTTGGGTTAAGATCTCTTCTGAGGTAGACTAGATCGCACCAGGCTCCTCAGCCTGCGATCTAACCCTCAATATCTACCCTCCTTAGTCCACTCTAGCTCAACAGCTTACAAAATTAGGTCATACAACAAAATATTATATCTTTGTATCTACATCTCTCTCACTAGCCTCTTATGTGATACCTAGGTATTTATATTTATACGTTTCTCGCTCTTCA
>WSFP011480664.1:0-16238 GCA_009831015.1 Picea engelmannii | reverse complement strand
CATTTTACTGGTTTCCCTGATATTGTGGGATCATTCTCATCCAAGTAACCATCTCATCCTCTCCTATATATTGATGGGATTCTCATGGAAAAGGTTAAGCAAGATTAATTGGAGAATTGGTGAAGGAATTGTGTGAAGGATCTAGCTTGAACAGCAGCTTGGAGGTTTATGCAAGGATCGAGCAAGTGTGTGTGTGTTGGAACCAAGAGTCACCGAAAGGAAGCTTGCGACATCTAGGCGATCAGGCTGTATCTTCTACTTTCGATTAATATGATACATCGACATGTCCTTTTCCCATAAAGTCATTCTTACGTTATTGTGTAATTCCTTGATCATACACATAAGTTGACGATTGAATATATTTTGCTATCTTCACTTTAGTTGGTTTGTGTTGTCTTGGTCTTGATCTCACGAGAGCACCAGAGCGAAGTGGGAGCAACAGAGACCCTAGGAGGCGATACAAAGGTATGTCACTTGTTCCTTCCTACTAGCTAATTCAATGGTCATAACTTAGGGAAATAGGCATGTCCTGTCCTGTTTTGTTCTAGATCCAGGTGGATCTAGGGAGATCTGTTAGTGTCTGCACCTACCGATTAGTCCAATAACAAAATTGGCGACTCCACTAGGGATGAAACCTATTTTATTTGTGGTTTTTGGTGTTTTTCCTTGGCCATTTTCCCTTGCCTTACCTTTCTCCATTCCTATCAATCTCTGAGTCTTCAGGACACCCTAATAGACCCTCTGGGTCTAGAAGTCCCTCAATTGTTTTGTGTTTTTCCAAAAAATTGCTTAGTTTCAGACATTCGCGCACTGAACCCCACTGTAGCCTACAAGAATACTGTGAGTTCACACTTTGATTTTAGGTCCAGTGCGAGGTTCTCGCACTCTTCTTAAAGCTAGCCTACGAGAATGACCCATTCTCGCACTGTGTAACACTGATAGCCTGCGAACCCTCTTTTCAAAATTTTGGATTTAAGATTTTTACATGTTCAGCTGCCCAGATCAGTATAGGTGCCTGAAAAGAACTTCTTGGACCATTGGTTGATTTTTTCTTGTGTTTGGATTTTGTGCACGATCAGTCTTCGGAAATCAAAGGCTTTTCCTGTTCATCTTTTTCTCGACTTTCATCTCTTGACTTTTCTTCGTAAAGATATACTCTCTGATTTTGGAATCTGAGTGCTTATTTGGTTAAGGAACGGTGATGGGTTTGAAAGTTGGGATTCTTTGTCTTTCTCATTTGCTCATTGTTTGGAAGATTACTTTTCTCATGCAATTGAAAAGACTAGTTTTGTCTGCTTGTCATTTTTGTTTCCATTGAAAGATTGGTTTGGGTTTTTGCTTATTGCTTGTTCATTAGTCTTTGGTTTTCCTCACTTCCACCATCATGGTGTAGATCCTTTTTGAAAAGTAAAAACATTTTTCTTTCAAAAACATTTTCGTCTTTGAAAATATTGAAAATCAATTGTTGAAATTATTGCAAAAGAAACAATAGAGAATTGTCATTATTGCGTGATTCGTTGAAATTGCATTTTAAAGGAAATTGGGTGTCGTAGTTCAAGATTGGTCCGAAAAAATTCTCTTTCCCTCCCATACATAGGATTCAATGAATGAAAATTGATATTTTTTCATTCCTATCTATGCATCGTTGGGTCAGAGTCTCATACAACATCAGTTTCATCTCCATTTCCTTTGAGTAACAACAACCTTTAATAGCATTGCGAAATTGTAAAATTTAACTAGTAACTCTTTTCTAGGTCTCTATTACACCAACATATAGCTAGGCTAGTGCTTTGGAATAGGTAGAGAGATGCACCCTCCAAAGAACAAAACACACAATAGCATCTTGTGTTAAGGAGTGTCAAATTCCATTTTTTTTTGTCCTGGGAAGCCCTTTTCACACAAGGGTCAAACACGAGGTCATATTGATATTGACAAAGTTACTCACCTTGATTTGTTGGTGTCAGTGTAGAGATTGCACGTATTACGGGGGTCACTTGGAGGTATACCCAAAATGGTGAGTGGAAGCCTCTTGAGTTGATTTCAGGCTGGATACCCTGCCCTTGCGTGTGGATCAGACTATCGACTGTCCCCCCAGGATTTATTGTTGTCGGTGGTAACCTTAGTAGCCTATCTTTCTAGGGTCTTACACAAGGTGACTGTGAAGGGGCAAGTCTTCACAGTACCTGGAATCGATGTTGGCCAAAATCACTCGGGCTCCTTGGAGGGTATACCCATGATTATGTGTGGGAGCTTGCACTAGGGTGTAAGTCCGTTAAGCAGGTTGTTAGCGTAACTTTTCCACCCTAGCCCAACCCCTTCTCGTCTCGTTGTTGCGACGTTGGATTTCATCACCAACTAGTGACTTCAGAATTAGAAGGTCTTGTTTTCTTGGTATTGTTTCCTAGACTTTGTTACTAGCGCGTGTTGTTTGTTTACCCAAGTTGACCATAAGATTTTCTTCATAAGTTTGTAACTCGTTCATAATAGATCCTCCACATCGTTCACGTAGAATGCAGGGTTTATCTCCAGATCATTTGGAAGGTTCTCAACCCCTGCCTACAAGCTCACCTGAGGGCTCTCCTCAACAAAGTGAAGTCCAAGATGTTACCACACCACAAGTGGAATGCATCGACTCTCTAGAACATTTCCAAATTACCAATACTCGAGAGGACTTTCGACTTCACCCTGATTCTGAGAGATAGATTATGCGAGTGAATTCTTCTGGAGACTTGGTTGTTATGTCCTCTGGATCACCAATTGGACCCTTTCCAGGAGTAGAGGGCCAATATCCTTTTTGATCTATAGGGATTTTTAGATGGGACCTTTTTTGGTGCAAGATCAGGCGTTGAAATCACCATCTCACCTATACTTTCTAAAACCTCTAACCCAGACACAGTACCGTTCACTACTGCCTATTATTTTCCTGGTATGTACGCCCCGTGATCTGACCACGTCTTGACCATCCCTATAGAAATGGTCCATTACACAGATACTACGAGTATTCACACCAAGATTACCGCAGTTAGTCAAGCCCCCATCGGCACACCGCTTACGCCTAGTGTCACCTCGACACTACCACCCAGATACCGCACGTTGAATGCTTCCATTCCCACTCCTACGCAAATCACATCCGGCACTCCTGGTGGCCCCTCTTCTTCTGGGCACTCTCTTCCCGGTTTCATTCTGACACTTCCTCAACCCCCTCTTGGGGGACCTTTCTTGTCCTTCACTGGTAGTATTAATCCTAGTGGCACTATTCTGTCATTCACACCAAATTACCAGAGTCCTGTTGGTGGACAATTTCACCAAGGAGTTTTGACTCAACCCCCCTTTGGTAGGCAAATTCCTATTGGAATGCAAATCCCAATTGGAACGCAAATCCCAATTGGAACAAAACTCCCAATTGGAATACTACCCCCATTTGGAACACAACCCCCGATTGGAGGACAAACCCCACTGAACCCACCTTACGGACAAAACATACCTCCATCCTTGGCCCAGTATTGGAATCATCTGATACAACATACTCCCTAATTGACTGGGGGGCAACAGCTTCTAGCTTCATCCGTTATACCCCCTAGTATAGGCCAACCATATCCAGGTACGTCCAATCCTATTTGGGGCTAAAATGCTCAAGCCCACATCCCTGTTCAAGGATACAATCCCATGAGCTACTATCCTCTACAACCACCAAAAAATATACCTGGGTCTTCACATTATATGCAGACTGCTTATGTTCCTACTGGTTTGCGGACAGGGCTTCCTCCCCAAAGCCACCAGTACCCGCATGTGAATCGACAATTACCCTTCTTGGCCACTCTGGATCTCTCAGACTTGTCAAGGATTTTAAATGATCCAATTCATCACTCTCCCCAATGGCCCGCTATACCAGCCAAGATACCATCAGACATCCCTAAATTTGATGAAAAAGCGAGAGAGGACCTGAATAATCACGTTATGACTTTTCACCTCTGGTGTTCATCCAACTCGTTGATGGATGACTCTATTCGTTTACGTCTTTTTCAACGGACCCTCACAGGTTCTGCCACGAAGTGGTATATAGAATTACCATGAGGTTTCTTCACTGACTTCAACGCCCTAGCCATGGCCTTCCTCATGAACTACCATTTACCAATCCATTATGAAATGGGGACCAAGATTTTGAGTTCTTTCAAACAAAACAAAGCCACTCATATATCTAATCACATTCATGAGTGGCGAAGGAGACGACGTCTCATCAAACTCGAACTTCCCAATCAGTTACTGGCAGAGTGGTTCACAAAATCATTTGTGAACGACATCGGTCGTGACATCTCCATGGGTGGAGTAGTCACGGAAGAGCAGGCCATAAGTCGTTCTCAATACCTTGACCTTGTTTACTCACAAATGGGTACCCTTTACGACTTTCTACCTGATGCATCTCGTCCTTCCACTTCCACCACTTCAACTACTCCAACTGCTTCTCATGCAGCCAATGGTGTGATTGGCACTTTCCATGCCCAACCACATTCCGCCTCAAGAACCAACCCCAAACTTGCTTCTTCTAATGTTCAAAATGCTCTGTCTCCTAACCCTCCCACCGGCAAGACTTCTGAGGTAAATGCGGTTCAATCTACCCCAGCCGTAAAAACAAATCCAAAAAGGGAAGGGGTAAGAATAAGGAGGACAAAAATACTTCTCAAGCAGAGTGAACCAAAACTCCACCTCTTGACAATAGGGATAAGCGCAAACCTCGATACCCTTGTCTTATCTGTGGTGACGATCACTACATGAAGGATTGTCCACGACATGTCGAGGTCACTAAGTTCCTTCAAGGAGCCCCAAAACCACCTGCTATGATCATTTTGTCCCAACCCTTCCCATCTCAACAACAGGCCCAATTGGTCATTCATGACCAACCCTCACCTTCTACTACATCCTATGTATTGATGTGTATTGGCGATTAAAAGTAGAACGACATTGCACTCACCACTCGAGCCAAAGATTATTCTCCCTCCAAAGAAAAGTTTGATGACCCACCTCCTTCATTGGTACAACCCTCTCCCGTGACTCCACCTACCAACGATCCTCTTCATCTCAAACGAATGAGCCTTGACACAGTTCTTTGACCCCACCCAAAGGGCGTCATTTGGAAATTGGATTTCAATCCTCATGCTCGTGTTGCCCAAAACTACAACATTGTTGAAGATCTGGCCCAAGCACCTTCTGCAATGTCATCCCTTGAAGTCCTTCAAAGTTGTCCCACACAATGAAAGGCACTGTTGAAAGCTATCAGTGGAATCGACCCGACATATACGAATTTAATAATTTTTGACTTGGAAGATCACATTCCAAGGTTACCCCCTCAACTCGCATTCCAGGTCCAAGTGATTGTCTCTGACAAAAATATTTTTCGAACCGTTATCGACGAGGGTGCCTCGATGTGTGTCATGTCTCTTACTTGCTGGAAAGCCATTGGCTCTCCCTCTTTGAATGAATCCTAGAACACCCTCAAAGCCTTCAATGGCTCTGGTTTTAAGCCCATACGGTGTCCTTCCTTCATTGCCAATCACGTTAGAAGGGAAAATGGTCCAAGTCGAAGTGGAAGTCTTTGATGCTCCTCTTGATTACAATCTTCTACTTGGCCATAGCTGGATCGATTCCATGTGCGCAGTTGTGTCGACCCTTTTTCGTGTGGTACATTTCCCACATCAAGGGAAGGTAGTCATCATCGACCAATTAGCCTTCTTTAACTCAGATACCCGTACTGGCAACGTACCGTTCATCGCTAAAACCCCACCAGGTTATGAGAACGTTGGTGTAGGCCTTCTGAAAGACTCTTTGTTAATGGGTACTTTCCCCATTCCACCACCCGATGTTTCATGCTCATCCATTGCTTCAATCAACATGATCTCCACCTCGATTCACGAAACTCCTGCGTCTCACGACCCATGGATGGTACCTGAACTTGGAGATCATCTTCGTTATGGCGACGAAATGCCATTAAGTCCCGTCAAATCCACCTATCGAGCCATTCAATTGACAACCCCTTCTACCCCCTCTCTTGGTGAGTTATCTCCAGATCCTTTCTGTGTCATTTTTCCCACAGACACGATGATCATGTCTATAATGGAAGACACCCCTTGGGATGATGGACATCATCATTCCATCCTTTTCCTGGAGCAACATACCATCAAGAACTACCAAAGGATCTTGACCCCGTCGACCGTTGTCGTCATCTCAACCATTCCCGAGTCCACACACGATGTGTTTTCTAAAGGGAACTTAAGCAATATCTCGCCCACTATTCCCCTCGACATATCCGTCAAACCTGGAATCGTCGAAAATGTGCACATCGGAGATTTGTGTTCCCCTGACGAAATCGTCACCTACACGTCCCTTTTCAAAGAGTTTCATGACATATTCGCCTGGAGCTATGAAGAAATCTCGGGTATCGACCCCGACATTGTGATACATGAGATCAAGACATACCTCGACGCTAAACATGTCTGGCAACACCTTCATCCATTTCACCCACGAAAAAGTGGCTGCTATCAAGCTCGATGTCGAGAAACTTCTCAAAGATGACTTTATTTACCTGGTGGCCCTCACTGACTAGGTTTCCAATCTTGTCCTGATCGACAAGAAACAAGGCACTATCCGTGTATGCGTTGATTATAGGGATATCAACAAAACTTGTCCCAAAGACAACTTTCCTACCCCCTTCATCGATCAGATTATCGACGATTGCACCGGAAGTGAAATCTTCTCTCTGATGGAGGTTTATCTAGGTATAATCAAATCAACATTGTTCTCGAGGATCAACATAAAACTGCTTTTATTTGTCCTTGGGGTACTTTTGCCTATCGGAAACTCCCCTTCGGTCTCAAGAACGTTGGCACAACTTTTCAATGTGCTATGTCTTATGCCTTCCATGATATCAAGCACATCGTGCAACCATATCTGGACAATTTACCCGCTCACTCAATACATCGACTCGATCATCCAATCCACCTCCGAGCCATTTTTGTCCGCTGTCAGTTTTCTTGAATCCTCACAAGTGTGTTTTCTGCGTGGAATCTGGCTGACTTCTAGGCTTTATTGTTTCGCGTCAAGGGATCAGGGTAGATCCTTTAAAGGTTGAGGTGATCCTTAATCTCCATCCTCCTTCTACCCTTCGCTAGTTACAAAGTTTGCAGGGGAAAGTAAACTTTCTTCGTCGTTTCATCCCAAATTACGTTGAGATAACTCGTGGATTTACGTGGCTCCTAAAAAAGGGGTCTGATTTCATATGGGATACCATCGCAAAAAAATCCTTCGAAGCTTTGAAATTATCCCTAACACGTGCTCCACTTCTCTTCCCCCCCGATTACAGTCGCGATTATTTCCTCTACCTTGCAGCCTCGGATTACACCATTGGTATGGTTCTTGTCCAAGAGGATGGTTTGAATGATGAACATGTTATCTATTACTTGAGTCAAAGTCTAATGCCTACCGAAACCAAGTATTTACATGTCGAAAAATTGGCCTTGGAAGCCGTCCAACGCTTCCGGCACTATATCCTCTCTCGCAAGACTACAATGATTTCTAACTACAACCCTATGCAACACATTCTCACACGTCAATTTCTAGGGGGAAAATACTCCAAATGGATCGTGGTGCTCCAGGAGTTTGACTTGGAATTCGAACGCGCCAAGTCCAAGAAGTCCTTAGTGTTTGCTAAGTTGATATGCGACTTTCCCTATTCTGAAACAGAAAATGTAGCAGTTGATTCATTACCCGATGAATCCCTTTTCCTCATTAGCTCTGATGATCTTTGGTATGGTGATATCATCATATATCTCCAAACCCAGACTTTTCGACCAACTTTGTCTAGTACTGACCGACGTCGAATATGCTACCAAGCCCGTCAATATATTATCCTCGTGGATACTCTTTATCGTCGGGGGATTGACTCAGTTTTTCGACACTACCTAACGTTCGACAAAGCTGAGAAAGCCTTGAATGACTTCCATTATGGAGCTTGTGGTGGTCATATGTCTGCGTATGCTACTTCCCAGAGGATCTTACGAGCAAGTTATTTTCGGCCTTCTTTATTTAACGACTACATAATCGCCGTCCAAAAATACCATGCTTGCCAGACCTATACTCATAAGATACGGTCACATCCCGTTCCTCTTCACCTTGTGGTCTCCGTTGGTCCCTTTGTGAAATGGGGCATTGATTTCATGACATGTCACCCCCACTCAGCCGGGGGGCATGGATACATTATTGTAGCCGTAGATTACTTTTCGAAATGGGTCGAGGCGATGCCGAAATTCGACAACACTGGAAAGACCGCAACACTATTCATTTTTAATCACATCATAGCTCATTTTGGTGTTCCCCAATCTATCATCACTAATCACGGTAGCCACTTTAGAAAATTCATGATGTCTGAACTCATTGAAAATTTGGGTCTTCACAATGAAAACTCAACGCCCTATTACCCACAAGCCAATGGCCAAGTCGAAGCAATTAACAAAGTTCTCATAACTATGCTTCGACGAATGATAGGGATTCACAAAACAAGTTGGCACACACTGTTGTTTTCGGCATTATGGGCTTACCGGACATCTTTCAAGTCCAGTACTAGGTTTACACCTTTCCGGTTAGTCTATGGTTTGGAAGCCATTCTCCCGATTGAATGCGAGATACCCTCTTTAAAACTAGCTGTCGAACTCCTACCAAACACTTCTTCTGAGGAAGAATGTCTATTGTATCTTATGTGATTAGATGAACTTCGACGTGATTCTACCCTAGTCATAGAAGCTCGGGAAAAACGTGTCAAGGCCCAATACGACAGACATGTCAAGCCTCGCATTTTGTCTGAAGGAGATCTCATTCTCCTCTACGAACAAGATCGAGATATGCTAGGAGCTAGAAAATTTGAAGCCATGTGGCGAGGTCCTTATATCATTAGATGATTTTTTTTAAAATGGGCTTATGAGTTAGTAGATTACGATGGTATCCCTTTAAGTGAACCCAAAAATGGGTTGTACTTGAAGAAGTACTATGCATAAGATCACATGTGCATGAGTACCTGTATTTTTATTGTATCATACTCCTTGTGTGTTACTGTAGCTTGTTTTTGTCGTTATCTGGTCTCTGCCCTTATGTGACATTGTGTTTGATTTCCAGATGTTGGATTCTTCACTACCCTACATTGGCTTCACTGATGGCGCTAGTCGTAGTACTCAAAACCTTGCTTCCACTGCATGGGTAATTTACGCCCCTATAAACGAACTTGTCTCCTTGCGAGGTGTGTGTCTTGGTCGTGTGACCAACAATATTGCAGAGTATAGTGCCATTATTGAATTGTTGATTGATGCTATCTCTCTCAGAATCCGTCATTTGGTTGTGCGACTCGATTCATAGCTCATAGTACTGCAGTTAAGTAATGTCTATACTATTCGAAGTCCTACTTTGTTACGGGTGTATTTGCAAATTTGCCTCTTGGAACGTTATTTTGATTATATTGAATATCAACATATTCCTAGACGTCTAAATACATTAACTGATGCATTGGCTAAATATGTATTCGACAGACATTTGGGTCATTTATAATCAATCACATCAATTTTCACACAACACAAGATAAACCAGTAGAAGCCATATATATATATATAATGATCAAAAGAGGTTTTACAAAAAAGTTATGTCCGAGGACCAAAATTTCAAAATCTGAAGCTTATAGATTCTACAAAGTCACGTCATGGATGACATTCAGGGTAACACACGACTGCCTGAGCAACCCTACAAAGCAGTCGACCAATGGACTCTGACACTCCTACTATATGATGTTGATAATGTTGTGGAACCTCTCCAAGGGGCATGTCCGGAATGTCTGCTATCAAACCCTCTAGGTTTTGTTCCATCGCCTCATAATCTTCGACGTCCCATCATGGCACTGGAGCCACCTCTCCTCGTCGCTGAATAGGAGAAGTACCAGGAGGTCGGCAAGGCCCCACGTCTGTGTCATCAAAAAAGGATTTTGTATTTAGACCTTGGACGAACATATAAAAAACATTTAAAAAAGAAAAATGTGTACTTCTTACCAAGATCCCCCCACTGAGCACCCTCGGGAAGAATCAAGTCTGGATATCCTCGGAAGTCCAACCCAGCATAAGAATAATCATCGACCATCAACTTCTGTGGTCGCAACCAGTCGAAGAAGACATCATTATACTTGATAATTGGTCCATCCACATGCCGGGCCATGAGCTGACACCGCCTCGACATTCTTGGATCTGTTGGAGCCGATAGATCCCACTCAACCTGCAGTCTCAGCAAGGGAACCCTCTCAAGGAATAAGGACACCAACAAAGACCTGTACCCGAATTGCTTCAAGTTGCCTCGCCTGCATTTGGTCAACTGTCTCTTCATGCTATGATGCACTGCATCTGCCCAGTTAAACACCCAAGGCTCAGTACACTCTATGGCATACTAAAAGTAGCTCTGGAGAGCCATGTGAGGAGCAGTTCTCCTAGCCATACGAGCAATGGTGAACAAAATAGTGCAGAGGGTAAAATCCTGCACTCCCCAAATGGCTACTTTCCCTTTGCTTCTCTCTGCTTCTGGAACACAGTGCAAGTGGCAGTACTCACTCATGGGAATCCCACCACCTCTGCTACCAGTTAGGCTCGCATGGTACCCACGCCGTGATAGTCCTGTCAAGAAGTAAATGCCCTCGATATCCAAGGACAATGTGTGGACCCCTACATGGAATACTTGTTGGTCGGGATCCCACATATGCACAAGGTACTCCAATAACCTGACTTGGGCCCTCATACCCAGGATACGAAAGAATTTCAGAAGGCCATAGTCTCGTAAAGCGATAATGGTGGCCGAATAATTTCCAGCAATGACATCATCTTCTTCGTGCTCCCTTTCATGCCATTCCAGAACCATGGTGATGGCCAAATACCTGCATAAGAAGCATAAGAAGAAATTTAATAACTCTATTCAACACTTGGTATCTTTTTCATTGAGAAAAACTTTAAACATTTTTCCACTTTGTGGTTCTCGCAGGTGCCCTTTAGGCATAGCGCGAGGTTCTTGTAGGTGCCTTTGGGGTCACCTGCAAGAATGAGGCATTCTCGCAGGTCCCATGTGGCTCACCTGCGAGAATGCCTCACTGCAACTTTAACCCCCAAAACAAACTCAAAACTATGTTTTTTGCCAATGAAAATGAAAAATCAAACCATGAAAAGGTAGAGAACAAGGAGCTTACCTCACTGCCGCAGATGGTTCATCAAATGGATGCTCGTAACTCCCGCAATCGAACACCAAAGTTCAAGGGCAAAAGAGGGGTTTTTGGGCTCAAATATTGGTAAAGTTAAAATGATTATGGTAAAAAGAGATTTTACCCCTTTATATTTACTTTTACCATGTTATTGGATTTTATAATTGTTTATTTATTAAAACCTAATGCCTAATACCCTTTTGAGTACAACTTTTGCAGGCGTAATGACTTTGATTTTCATGCACAGGGACGCGGATATTTTTTCTTCTTCATTGCATGTTTTGATTGTTTTTTATGTTTTTTGTACAAAACCTCGAGCTTGGTATTTGTTCGTTCTCATGCTCGAAAATATATGAGAACGCAATCAAGCACACTTTTATCACTTTTTCAGGCTCAACAAGGTTATACGAAAAAGGAACCCTCCTGGAGTCTCCTTTAAGCTCTTTTCAAACTCTCTAAACATGAAAAGATTGCCGAGCGACCTTGCTATTTTCATGCTCGTTAAAGTATTTGAAGAAAGCATCTGTTGGGCGATAATTTATCTTTTTTTCGGTCTCATCGGACTATTTTATGAAAAAGGAACTGAGAGAGTTCTCTTTTAAGTGTTTTTCCAGACTCTATAATCATGAAAAATATTCGAGTTTTCTATCTTTGGACTCGTTAAACAAACATTGATAGTCCCGTAATGGGACCGAACCACTCCTTCCTAGGGTTCGTTAAACATACTCCGAAGGACTTATCCGAAGGGTAAAATTATATCAACAAGCATATGTTATCCTCCTCAATCTTGTGTAAAAATAAAGAGGTACTCGCCAGAAATGGTGGGGGGAAATTTGGGAAAAAGATGTGTTCTCATATTCATATTAATTGACAATAAGTGTCTCTCTTGAACATGACACCCCCCTATTCATTATTTGAATCCGGTTTGGGAAATCCATTTGTCTCTCATTCGATTTCCTACAAGGTCATACCCTGCGTCATCTCTGAGTCAATTCTTCCAAATCATTGGTCGTTTCATTCATATGTTCAAGAGAAGTTCATCTGAAACCTCTATTGAGTCGGCCATCTACAGTTGTCCATTCTCTCTGTGTCGGCCTTCCCTGTGTCCAGTCCAACTTACATCATACTTGGTTTCACCTTCAAAATTTGTTACTCATTTCATGTCATTGATGGGGGATACATCAAGGCCCTCCTATGACGATTTTTGTTCCGTCGACTTCAGCTCATTATCCGGAAACAAGACTTAGAAATTCTTTGGTACCTTGGAACTTGCATGCCTCAATGGTAGGTTTCCTCGCTTTTGACAGTGGGTTTACATCATTGACCCCTGATCGAAAGATTTCGTCGGATGTTTGACCTCAACTCATTCATTCACATTTGGTGGATTGTACTAGTGTACCTTGGGATTCATTGACATTAATGGTGATTTCCCTCGCACTTGTTAACGGTTTCATCAATGATCGATAATCAAGTGGTTTCTACCATGTTCGACTTCAACACATGTAATCACATGGTTAGATTCGTACTTTCGAGCGATGGGATTGAAGACCCTAGATCTCATCTCTTTGTCCAGGTTGTGATGGAATATGTATAATTTACAACACATAGATCCACTTTGTATGTCTCATGGCTATGTCGTCTCAATTTGAATTTTCTTGCGTAGATCCAAAGTGTATTCCTGGTGGCTATGCTATATTTTGATGGCATGGATCCACAGTGTATGATTGGTGGCCATGACCTATGCTTATAAAGTCATCCATCTGTGATCTGAGTATGGGAATGCCTACCTCAGAACTAGTACGATATTTTGCAGATGCTTGGTTGTTCGCAGGTTTCCGATTAGGTGTGCTCCTGGTTTCCGACATACACACACACGCAGTTTACAAAGTATTTCGGTTGTCATTGATTATGGCCTCATACTTTGGGGGGCATTTTGTTACCCATGATTTTGGTCATCTTGATGGTGAACTCAGGCTCCTAACAAGAACTTTCTCCTGAGGAAAGTGACATTCATCTCTTCCCAGAAAACATATTTTTGAGGAGAGTTCGTAGGTTGCTTATATCCTAGGGTGAGAGAATGACCCATTCTTGCAGGTTGCCTTCATCTAGGGTGCGAACTTCTCACACTATGTTGCATATCTAGGGTGCGAACTTGTTCTCAATCTTGGAAATGGATGAAGTCTCGATGGTTCTAGAAGGGAATCTTCTAGAAAATGGGTTGACATTCGAATGGTTATCATTTTACTGGTTTCCCTTATATTGTGGGATCATTCTCATCCAAGTAACCATCTCATCCTCTCCTATATATTGATGGGATTCTCATGGAAAAGGTTAAGAAAGATTAATTAGAGAATTGGTGAAGGAATTATGTGAAGGATCTAGCTTGAACAGGAGCTTGGAGACTCTAGCAAGTTTGTCAAGAAGAGTCAGATATTCTTCATGCAAGGATCGAGAAAGTGTGTGTATGTTGGAACCAAGAGTCACCGAAAGGAATCTTGTGACATTAAGGTGATCAGGTTGTATCTTCTACTTTCGATTAATATGATACAACGACATGTCCTTTTCCTATAAAGTCATTCTTACTTTATTGTGTAATTCCTTGATCATACACATAAGTCGACGATTGAATATATTTTTCTATCTTCACTTTGGTTGGTTTGTGTTGTCTTGGTCTTGACCTCACGAGAGCACCGGAGCGAAGAGGGAGCAACAGAGACCCTAGGAAGCGATACAAAGGTATGTCACTTGTTCCTTCATACTAGCTAATTCAATGGTCATAACTTAGGGAAATAGTCATGTCCTGTCCTATTTTGTTCTAGATCCAGGTGGATCTAGGGAGATCTGTTAGTGTCCACACCTACCGATTAGTCTGATAACAGAGAGGAAAACATCATCAACAACATCAAGTGGGTGAGAGGAAAACATCATCAATATCATCTTGGAACACTGACTGGCGTATCTATAAATCATCGAAAGTTTTCTTCATTGGCAACATTGTCATTCTCAAAGGAATGCAATCATCATCTGCATGAATATGTATTAGTATTAAAGTGATACATCATCATCATCATCATAGCAAGAGGTTGGCTCATAATAATACTAGGCTGGATTTACATCATGACTATCAAGCCAGAAGAACAATTCTAGTCTCATCTCATAGTCTTGATTTACATCACAGCTGTCAAGCTGGAAGCAAGATGCTCGTCCTACTTTATGTCACAACCATCAAGTCGGAAGCAGGATACTAGACTGGCTTTATGTCATAACTATCCAATCGGAAGATCAGTGCTAGTCTCATCACATCATATTGCTTTACGTCACAACCATCAAGTCATAATCAAGGTACTCGTCCTGCTTTACGTCACAACCATCAGGTTGGAAGCATGATACTAGAATGGGTTTACGTCACAACTGTCCAGTCAGAAGCTCAGTGCTAGTCTCATCACATCATCTTTCTTTATGTCATAACCATCAGGTTGGAAGAAAGGTACTCGTCCTACTTTACATCACAACCATCAGGTTGGAAGCAGGATACTAGACTGGCTTTACATCACAACTATCTAGCCAAAATCACAATACTAGTCACATCACATCATATTGCTTTGCGTCACAATAATTAGGTTGAAAGAAAGAGATGTCTCATTACAACAACTACTCCCCTTTTACAGGAAGGTCCTTTCAGACTATACCAAGATTATCTCAAAAGTTCTCAAACTTTGTACGAGATAGAGGCTTGGTCAACACATCAGCAACATGTTCATCTGTGCTAATGTACTGGAGCCTTAAGGCTCCTCTCTGCACCATTTCACAGATGTAATGATATCAAATCTCTATGTGCTTCGACCTGTCGTGGAATACAATATTCTTTGTCATCCTTATGCAGCTTTGGTTGTCACATAGGATCGTGGTTTCTTCCATATCTAAGTCAAATAGACCAGTCAACAACTTTCGAAGCCATGTAGCTTTGCAGTTGGCAGAACATGCAAAAATGTATTCTTCTTCCATTGTGCTGAGAGAAATGTTGGATTTCTTCCTACTCTACCATGAGATCATGTCTGATCCGAAACTAAAACAACATCCTGAAGTGATTTTCCTGTCAGAAACACTTCTTGCCCAATCTTCATCAGTATATCCACTCAATGTGAAATCGTGATCTTCATCATAGCTGAGACCACAATCTATTGTACCCTTAAGGTACCTCATCACATGTTTTGAATCCACTAGGTGAACATATCTGGGTTCTACCAGAAACTGATTTAAAGTGTTCACGGAAAAACACATGTCTGTTATAACACTAAAATGCACCATACAGGTTTACCCGGCATCAGGCCAACTCATGCCTCTTCCTAGACAAAGCCATGCTGAACAAATCCTCAAAAAATCTTCTAAAACAAGCAACCCGTGCCCTAAATTCTCACTGGGCACGGGCAACCGCTTGCTGTCCTTTTACTGCACGCGGGCATCCGCGGGCTAGCCCAAAACAGCCCGCGGGTACCTAACAAAGCAAAAAATCAGGAAAGTTTCTGCCGGGACACGAGGCTTTTTGTCAGTTAACTGGAACTCCAAGCCATGCATGGCCGAGAGTTCGCCAAAAACCCTAGCTCCTTCTAGCCTATAAAAGGAGGGGTAGGGGTACTATTCAAAGAGAGGAAAAAATCATAGCAAAGAAACTCTGCCAAATTGCCAAGCCAGTTTTGTCCCAACCCTTTAGCTTTGCCTCAAGCTTTAGGAGAAACTCAAGAAGCAGCAGTTGGAGGATAAAAGGAAGAGGAAGAGCCTAGGATCAGGATCGTGGAACGGTGACCGGCCTCAGAAATCATTGTAAGTTGATTCATATTGAAGCTAATGAAAAAGATATTTTTCCCGTCCCGAACACATGAATCTCATCTATGTTATTTGATTTGTGTTTTATCTCTAACCCCATAATAGATCAGTAGCATGCATGCATAGTATTGTTTTGATTGCAGGAAGCTTT
>WSFP011480661.1:0-16238 GCA_009831015.1 Picea engelmannii | reverse complement strand
CGTTGATCCGGGCGCGCTGATCCAGACCGTCTGATCTTGCTTACTGTTTACCACGGGCGCATTATCGCCCAAAACTTTGGACGGGTGGGTTCTAACCCATTCATTTGATCTCTGATTCCCCTAGCGAGAAATATCGCTAACACCCGTAATTTAAATTCAATATATATTTGTTTTGAGTTTGGGGTCTGATCGTAGATCAAACGACTCATATTGATTGCAGAGCATGAAGGAAAAATTAATGGGAAAGCTATTTCAAGGCCCACAATCAACCAACATCGTTGATCTCGTTAGGGTGGATGATCAACGACCATGATTAAATGAGTTGGGTGAGAAAATTTCAAATTGTGAAGACTGAACTCTCCGATAAAGATCAAGAACATTGGGGATTCTGCAATCACTATGAACCGGTTATCTGTGAACGATTGGTGGGTGGACCTGCAAGAAAACCATGTGTTAATGCCACGTAAACGCGTACTGTGATTGGGGTCTGTGGTTGGATTTGGAAAATTAATCTCTCAGTCTAAATTCTCAGTCAAATACTTCTATGCTGAAATTTTTATGTTTGGAATCAGGTGGATAGAATCGATCTATGGATAAGATCAACGACCCACGATCATTGGGAGATTGCATATGCACACGAGTTAACATTGAGACCCATACCTGTAATTTAAATTCAATATAGTGTTGTTTTGAGTTTGGTATCCTATCGTAGATTAGACAAGCCATATCTATTATGGAGACCTGAAGGATAATTAAACCGTGAACTAGTTGAGGTTTTGCAATCCCTTGCAGCCGTTGGATCTGGGGGAAGATGGATATTCACTGTTGATTTGCAGACAACAGGTTTAGCTAGGATCATAGCGCCTAGACATGGGAGCCAAAAGGATAGCGTCTGAAAATAATAGAGTTGAGGTCACAACTCTTGATCGCATGGAGAGAAAAACGAGTTCCTCCGGGCCAGTCAAGGAAGATAGAGTCCAACACTCTACATTAGAACGTGGTCGCGAGGACTGGTTCTAAGGGAATAAATATGCTCATAGCTAGCACATTGCATGGATTTTTCAGTAAGGAAGGAGGACCTTCCAATGTTTTACTTACATTATGTAAGAGTTGAAGGAAAACAAATTGGGTGGCCACAAGTGTTGGCTCCCAAGTTTTTAATGAAGGAAGAATGATTAAAGGAATTCATGTGAAACTTTTGAGTTCCATGTGTACTGATTTGGGATCGTTATCGGCCTATAGCAGGAAGAATAGTCCTGCTATAAGAGTGAATGAAAATGAATAAGCCATGTGGTGAAGAGGTTGGTTAAATTCCAACACACCATGGCCAAGAACCTATCATAAAGTGTGACCAACTTGAAATCAATGCAAGAGTGCATTGGGTATGAATGTGGCCATGAATATTGGCACATTTGTTAAATCCTTTGAAATGTTGAATTACATTTTGAAAGGTTTGGTATGTTGATATGAGGCATAGGAAAGGAATGGGATTCCCTTTTCATGTTTATATAGATGTGATGAACTGTTAGTATGCATGGTTTTGAATATAAATATATATACATGGATGCATGAGAGACTAACAATTTGTTTGGTTGTGAAAATAATGAATTGCAGGAAGAAAGGGTCATGGATATGGAAATATTGTAAGCCCATAAGGAAGACAAATTTCCTGCTGAGCCAAACTGCAAGGAAAAATATTTCCTTTTTGCGAAAGTAAATTTTATTGTTAGTATGCACAATTTTGAAGTTGTTTGTGAGCCACTGCAAGTATGCGATGAAAATATAATGTGCATGAGAACTAACAATTTGTTTAGCTGAGGAATGAATTGTAGGAAGAAAGAGCCTTGGATATGGAAGTATTGTAAGCCCATAAGGAAGATGAATTTCATGCTAAGCTAAACTGCTATGGGGAGGAAATTCCCATGCTTGTGAATCTATTCCATGTGTGGAACAAATATAGAAAAACAAAATGTGGAATTTGCAATATGTAGGTGACAGATTTGTAATAAAATTTTGAAATTCAAAATTTATGATGATGTCTCATGAATTTATGTATACCTGGGATATAGGTGAGAAGAAAAGGTCTGTCCATGGAGGACATATGAAGGCTTTCAAGTTGAAAAATCCTGAAAGAGGCCACTGTTGAGACATAAGAACCCCGTGGTAAGTCATGATCGCCTGGAATATGTTGTGTTGAGGTAACAAAAGCTGGAGGGACTCCTCGATAGATAAATTCCGAGGGACGCCTCGACTGTAAGGCTCGATGAAGTCTCTAAAATTATTCCTGTGCATTAAATCCTTGGCAAGGCAAGATGGATCACCCAGGGAACTATATAGCAGAGAAGGGGATGCATGGGCCTGGGCCTAAAGGGTGAGTGACCACAAGGGAGAGGAGACTCTAATAGTTCTTGTAAACAATTGATTAGGATCATGCACACAATGGATATGTCCAAGAAAAATAATGAGTCTGGATAACAAAAAAATCATGTGGATGCAACCCCACGAACTGCACAGATAAGTATTGTGCTAGATTATGAAATTTTACTCTTGAATTTTGAACAACAGTAAGATATTTTCACATAAAATTGTGATTAATGTGCTTGTTGTCCAAGAATTATTGAAGGCAAGTGACGAAGATTAAGAGTTTGAAAAATTACCTGACCAAGGATGAAGGTCAAGAATTCTGAAGTGGCTGATAGAGAAAGGCATGACAAGTGTTTTTGAGAAAGAACACCGAGGACAGTGTTCCTTTTTAAGGGGGAGGGAATTGTAACACCCCTATTTCCCCCAACTTGTAATTAATCATAAAATAAGATTACCATGCTAAGGCATGTGGACGATGTAAATGTATTGTTGTTAAATTTCCCAAAACTGACTCTTGGGGGGTGAAGCCTTGAAGTACGATCCACGATAAATCTAGAGGAAAGAATCAATTAATGAAGGAAAGGACTGGTGGTTGAATAATCAACCACCCCATGAATGGAAACATGGGTTGTTAGCCCGAAGTACCATAGAGACCTACAAACCCAAGCTTTCTTATGACAAAAGGAACATGATAGGTTGAAAACCTTCCAAAATAAGGAAGGTAACCATAATATAGAGATGCATATAGTGAGAGAGGAGATAGGAGACGAGAGTGCAAGATTGGAAGGAGATGCACGAACCAAAAGGAAGTGCAGAGAACATGACCTAAAGAACCAAAACACAAGCTTGATGTTGAGGAAGCATCTGATAAACCTCCCAGGGTCACTATGATAGAGAGAGTCTCTCTGAAAGATGGCGTAAATTCCCTAGTGATATCATGGCTTGGCACGGGGGTGGCCAGAGAACTAAGAATGAATGCCTATGATCCTATGGTTGGGTGGAAAGGAGAAAATCCATAGACAGTTAGTTGGTTGCAACCTGTAATAGATAAGTATTCTCATATCCTGTGTAATTGATCTGTAACAGTAAATAAAGTTGGATATCTTGTGAATGTTCAGGGATGTGTATGTTTACTTGACAGTTAGATCGCTCCCCTTTCATTTATTCTTGATTGTGTATTTAGATAAGTAAGAAATTATATAGTTCGGACATGATTGTACTCGTAAATTCTTCAGCCTCATCGTGGCTTAAGATAGGGCAATGGAACTGTGAGGTCGTAGACCTTGGGCACTATTTCACATATGCACGTATATACTTCTAGTTGTTTGGGGTCTCGTAAAAAAAGGAGTATGTTAAGCTCAGGAGAAATAGCACACAGTGCACGCTAGTTCCTAAGTCCTTCATAAATAACGAATATCAGGAAGGATAGTGATATTCAAGTATCGAAAGGGAATATCGTTTCATTTGGAAGATGAATAGACATGATCCATTCGAGAGGATTCCAAGTTCTGTCATGATCATTAGATTTGAAGAAGGAGCACAGGCGTTAACACCTCGATGCCTTTAGTCTTCGCGAGTTCAGAGAATGTTGGTAATAATCATAAAGGAGATAGATTCTCTAAATCCTGGAGGCCGGGGAATATGTAGACTGTTGATTTGAGATAAGTCTCAGTCATCTAGTTTATGAGTTCATAATTCATGCTTCGAGAGAATTTCCTGTTGGAGCATCCAAAACCTCCGAAGGATAAAGTCATGAAGTGATATGGACCGTGGATATATCGATCCTTTGGGATCCTTATCAACCATCCGATCTATGAGTTCGGAGTTTGCGCTTCGGGAGAATTGCGTGTTGGAGTGCCCAAAACCTCTTAAGGCTAAAGTCACAAACTGATCTGGACCGTGGATCTATGGATCCTTCGGAATCCTTCTCAACAGTCTGATCTATGAGTTTGGAGTTCACGCTTTGGGAGAATTGCATGTTGGAGAAGACAAAATCTATGAAGGCTGAAGTCTCAAAGTCATCTGGACCGTGGATCTATGGATCCCTCGAGATCCTTCTCGACCGTCCGATCTATGAGTTCAGAGTTTGCGCTTCGGGAGAATTGCGAGTTGGAGTGACCAAAACCTTCGAAGCTAAAGTTTTGAAGAACCCTTTGAGTAGGCTTTGGGTCACAAACTAAGGTCATATGAAGGAACGGGCTAGCATGGAGAGATGGCACCTGTTGCTCAAATCCTTGAAAGGGGCCAGAAAAGAGCCCGTGGGTTTGGAAGAACCTACAATATTAAGAAAGGGGAACCTAGAGAGAGTTAAGGAAAGAAAGATTATGATGCCCCACCTATAATGTCCTCGACCACCCAGTGTAGGCCACGATACATGAGAGAACTCTCTTATTCTCTCGGCATAACATATTGTAACATAACCAACATCCAACTGAGCTATTCCACATAAATATTTTGAATTGCATGCAATTAAAACATATACACACAAAACTCTTGCGGAAATTTATATATAAAATGTAAACAAAAAAATACATTATGTAAATGCACAGTTTCATACTGAAATAACAGTAAACATAGACATGCAATATATACAGGAAATACCCATAAACATACAGGAAGTTATAACCACACATAGGATAAACCCATAAAAACGAACACATAAATAATAATGCAACATGTAAATTTATCACACAATTGGCACTTATCTTGGTAATAATATCACCAACAATGTGAAGACCTTCCACGAACCTCCTAGCCTTAGACCACACTTCTCATCACTCTCAACAATGGGTCACCCCTAAGCTATGACTAAACTCCACCTAGGTAAAGGGATTCCTAATAAGGCTAATGGCTCATAGACAACAAGAAAGACTCTGTCACAGGTGCCAAATCAAACTATCAGCCTACGGTCCCTCATTCCACACATGCCTATCCCACCCCAGGAAGTTTTTCCCTTCTCTACTCAACAGTTCTTTGACTGCCCCACTTCCTTTCCTGGCTCCAGCAACAGGCCGGAGAGGAAGTCTCAGAGCCCTGTAGCTGTAGTTTAGCACCTTCAAGAAATTGATTCCCAACAATTATCTCACCGAGAGAGAATTCTTACAGGCTTGAAAACCCAGCTCTTCAATATCCCACGAGCCTAACAACTCGCTTCTTCATTTCGTCTCCCAAGCTAACCAACTACACAAAACTAGTATGGCTATAGATACAGATTCACGTATAGTGACATGAATGTACGGAGGTCAACTAACTAAGTGAGTGCAAGATCATGGAGTGGCTGCCTAGATTTTCGAATAATGGAAGAGATGATGTAAGGAATGATGAGAAATGAACTAAGTCCAAAAAATATGTATGCATGTCCCCAAATTGACACTTGTCATGTTGGAAGCTGCTTTGGCTCACTTGTCCCCATCCTTAGAATTTAGGATAAAATAATTATCCATACTTTATACTTTAAGAAATATTAATATAGTATTCCTTTTTGTCTTAATCTCCCTAGCTTAGCCCTTTTCTTTAACTTTTATCCCCCACCCTTTCCCTAACTAGTGGATTTTAGTCCCCCATCTCTTTTATCGTGTTCGGTTTGCACACAATGATGTATTTTATATTAATGATGAGACATGTACAAAATAGTTGCACTGGCCTTTAACATCTAGGATCTCTAGCCTAATCAAAACATAAGCATCCTAAATTATAATAACTGGCTCACTAGCCAATAAAACACAACATATACACAAAGGCTTCCTGGCCTCAAAATTGTGCACACTTAAGTTACTGTGTGTGGTATCCTGGGATGTGCATACTTCATCATTTTACTTTGCAGTACCTGCACACACTATTTCATGAAAGGTGCAGTCAAAATGATATCAATCAGATCACCAAATTAAGTACATTTGCATTTACATTTACAAATGGGTTCGGCCTAGGGATATTACAATCCCCTCCCTTTTATTTATGCACTGTCCTCAGTGCATCATGTACAAACATACAAAAAAAATTTAAAAAATCCTCAAAAAGATGCAGGTATTATGCCTGCATTGCATCCTCATGCTCCCAAGTAGCATCCTCAGGACCGTACTAGGTCCATTGGACCTTTACAATCCCTATGGCTCATTTCCAGAGATGTTTGATTTTTCGGTCCAGAATGCATACCAGATGCACTTGGGAAGTGCCTTCTTTCTCCACCTAAATCACATTCCAATCAATAACATGATTAGCATCAGGTATATATTTCTTGAGAAATGATACATGGAATACATTATGAACACACATAGATGTAAGCAATGCAATCATATAAGATACTGGACCAATCCTCTCTAGGATTTCAAATGGCCCAGAATAGCGAGCTGCCAACTTTGAAGAATTTCCCAACTTCAGGGAACTTCTGTTGGCCTTCACTTTCAAGAATACATGGTCCCCAAATTTAAATTCCTTGTGAGTTCTGCCCTTGTCAGCATAGCTTTTCTTCCTGTCTTGAGAAACCTTTAAATTTTGTTTTATTTTCAACATTTGTTCCTCCATTTCCCTGAGTAAATCTGGCCCAACCACTACTCTATCTACTAGGTTATCCAAGCTTACCGGTGTGTTGCACCTTCTGCCATAAAGTGCCTCAAATGGGCTCATCTTTAGAGATGTTTGGTACCCATTGTTATAGGAAAACTCTACCAAGTGTAGGTAGTCTTCCCATTTTGATGGTTTATCCATCACATACATCCTCAAAATATCCTCGATCACTTGATCCACCCTCTCTGTTTGTCCATCTATTTCTAGATGATAAGTTGTACTAAAATTCACATTTGTTCCAAATCCATTAAATAACCCCTTCCAAAATTTTGAGGTAAATTTTGGATCTCTGCCAGACACAATTGTCTTGGGTATGCCATGTAATCGAGAAATTTCTTTCATATAAACATCAACAATGTTGGTTGCCTTGTGAGTGAGCTTAACTGGAATAAAATGGGCAGCTTTAGTAAGCTTATCCACCACTACCGTGATAGAATCATGTTGCTTGTTTGTTTTGGGTAGTTTGGTGATGAAATCCATGGTTACAACTTCCCATTTCCACTCGGGAATGGGTAATGGATGTAGCAAACCAGCTGGGTGTCTATGCTCAGCCTTTACCTTTTGACATTAAAAACATTTGGAAATAAAATCAACTTCTTTCTTCATGCCTGGCCAATAATATTGGCTTTTGACAGCTGCAATAGTTTTATGATATCCTGGGTGCCCAACATAAGGTACATTATGCATTTCTCTCAATATCAGATTTTTCAATTCCTGAGAATTTGGTACATAAATTCTTCCCCTGTACATGAGAATTTCATCATTATCTAGCTTGTATTCTTCAATTTTCTGCTGCAAATTAACTTGTTGTAATTCTACCACTAATTCCTTGTAATGCAAATCTAATTTTGTAGCCTCTAAAATTTTGTGTCTCAAATATGATTGGTACATGTTAATGGATGTAGCATGCAATTCATGAACTCTTATGCTGAGTGCATCAACCACTTTGTTTTCCTTCCCCTTGATATTCTTTATATCAAAGTCATATTCAATTAGAAATTCTACCATTTACTTTGCCTAGCATTTAGATTTGGTTGATCAAATAAATATTTCAGACCATTATGGTCTTTCCTCAGCTCAAACCTCTTCCCCATGAGTTAGTGTCTACATTTCCTCAAGGCATGCACTATGGCTGCCAACTCCAAATCATGAGTGGCATAGTGTCTTTCATGCTCCTTCAACTTTCTTGATTCATAACATATAACAAAGCCATTTTGACTGAGGGCTCCACCAAGTCCTTCTTTACATGCATTTGTGCATACAATGAAGTCTTCATATGGGTCTTCAATCCTTAGTATTGGAGAACTTGTTAATAATTGTTTCAAGTGTTGGAAACTCTTTTCACAATCCAATGTCCACTGAAAATTCATACCCTTCTTTTGTAAGGAAGTGATTGGGTGTGCTATCATTGAGAATCCTTCAATAAATCTCCTATAGTAGCCTGCAAGGCCCATGAATTATCTAACCTCTGTCACATTCTTTGGTGCTGACCATTCTCTAATGGATTCTATCTTCTCAGGATCCACTACTATCCCATCCTTTGAAATGATATGTCCCAAATAATAAATTTGCTTCTGATAAAATGAACACTTGCTCAATTTGACATACAACTGATGCTCCCTTAATACTTGTAAAAACATCCTTAAATTATGCTCATGCTCTTCTTCTGATTGGAATATACAAGGATGTCATCTAAAAAGACAATGACAAACTTGTCTAAATATTCTAGGAAAACACCATTCATTAAGCACTTGAAAACAACTGGTGCATTTGATAATCCAAATGGCACCACTATGAACTCATAATGACCATACCTTGTCCTGAAGGTGGTATTGCTGATATGTTCCTCTTTAATCCTTACCTGATGGTATCCTAACCTGAGATCTATCTTTGAAAATATCTTTGCATCCTTCAATTGATAAAAGAGATCATCAATCCTTGGTAGAGGATACTTGTTCTTTACAGTCACTTTATTCAACTGTCTGAAATCAATGCACAATATTAATGTCCCATATTTCTTCTTCATGAAAAATAATGGGGCACCCCAAGGTGACACACTTGGGGGTATATATCCCTTCTTCAAAAGTTCTTCAAGTTGCGTTCACAACTCCTTCATCTCTGGTGTACTCATTCTGTAAGGAGTCTTTGACACTGGAGCTTCTCCAGGCATTAAATTTATAGAGAAATCAATATCTCTCTTTGGGGGTAGTCCCAGTACCTCCTTGAACACATCTTCAAAATCTTCCAGGACTACATGATCTTCCAAATTTGGTACCTTATCTTTAGGTGTCTCTTCCATATGTCCTGCAAATATTTGACACCATTTTTTGTAACATTTCTTTAGCTGCAATGCTGAAATTTCTCTGATGGTTACTACCCTGGGAATTCCCTGCACTTTCCTTAGGTTCCCTTCCTCATCCAAGCAAGTAAATTCCTTGTTATGACAGTCTAGGATAGCATGATTCTGGCCCATCCAATCCATCCCAATTAGACAGTCATGGGAACCTAAAGGAAAGATGTTCAAATCTGCCTTGGTGTTCAGTCCATGCATTTCCATAAGACATGACTTAACCATTTCATTAACTTTTCTTTTGGCTCCTGTATCCAACTTCACCAACCAATATTTTCCATTATTTATTCTAGACAAATGCAAACTTTCCAACATCTTAGGATCTATATAACTATGACTAGCTCCTGGATCAATTAAAATAGTAATGGTTTGGTTGTTGATCATACCTTCCACTTCAATCATATGTGACTAATACTCTTATTGCTTGTTGTCTAGGGATTCATAGATCCTTGGTACATTTCTTCCCATGTCCTCCATTGTTTCATATTGTTGTACATTGTGAACAGTCCTCCCTTTTTCACCTCTGTGAGGACAATCTATGAACATGTGATCTCCTTTACAACCCCAACATTGAATAGGTGGATGCCTTGGACTTTGACCCCCTATTTCAATCATTCTGGGTTCTCTAGGAGTTTGTTGTCCCTGAGGATTATTTTTGAAGAATGGTGGCTTAGATCCCTTCTTTCTCTGATCCATCTTGAATTTCTTTTTGTCTTCCCAAGATTTTTGGAAAGTTGGCCTTGCTTTCTGCTGATCATATAGGAATTTATCTCTCCTTATGGTCTCCTCTAGTGCCTTGGTATCATCATACTGTATCTTGTCACTGATGAATGATGGAAATCCAATCAAATACCTATGAATCTTAATTGTCTCATCCTTGATGAAAGACACATACTTCAACAGTTCTAGAAACCTTGTTTCATATTCATCTATGGTCATACTCCCAAGCTTGAGTTCAAAGAACTCTTTCATTTTCTTGTTGTAGTATCTCTTAGTCAAGTATTTCTTCTCAAAATACTTCTTGAATTCCCTCCAAGTAACACTTTTCTCTTTAATGTGTTGCACATGCACGAGATGATCCCACCACATGGATGCCTTTCCCTTGAGTTGATAGATAACAATTCTACCTCCTGCATGAGAAGAATAATTATGCAGTTGAAAATACTTTCTCATGCCCAACAACCATGTCTCTTCATCTTCATCCTTCTTTTGCTCACCATCAAATGTAGGAGGTTTGATTTTGTTTATTTCTCCTTGTAGATCATCCACCCCATACCCCTTATGCTTCCTAATAGGGGATGGACTTGAGCTATTGTGTGCCCTCTTATTGGAATTCCTTAGGGAGTGATGGTGATGTATGCTAACAAATCTGGCTCTTCTTTTCTGATCAGGAGACCTATGACTTCTTGATTTGCTTGAGCCACTCTCCTTATCAAATTTATTTTCTATTCTGTTGAAACTCTCCAATAACTTCATGTTGAAGTCCTGTTGTTGCTCCTTGGTTCTCATGAGCCTTTTGTTATCAACTTTATGGATTTCTACATCCTTCTGCAAAATTTTAATGGTCTCTACCATATTCATGTTTTCATCGCTTCCTTCTCCATGTCCATTGGAGTTTGTTCCTTCAATGCCCAAATGGACATCCATCCCTCTGATTTCATCTCCCTGAATATAAGTCCCCTGTGCCTCATCCATTCCTTTGGAATCTGAGATGATTCTAATCTAATCCAGTTGTTGTTAAATCTGCAAATTTTGCAACCAACAAAACTCTGTCAGGCTAACTATTTTCAACAATTTCATGAAAAATATGAGCCATTATGGTTCATTAATATATCATAATTATTTCTTCTAGTTTCCTGAAAAATTGAATTCTCAGATCAATTTTCTAGGTGGATATCTATATTCTACTATCCAATACCTTTCCAACGCCTTCTCCCATGCTCAATTCCGAGTCTGGAGCAGAAAGTTATGGTTATTTGAAAATTGCCCATTAATTTTTTTGTTCACACTTCAACTCGGTGCAACTCTCCACTGTAATTATGCATTTTCCCACCTAATCCATTGGATATTTCGTAGGATCTCAATTGTGTTTCTTCATATCCATATTATGGACACTCTTCCCAAGTTTCACCTTTTTCTGGGTTCTTGGCTGCTAGTTACAACCTGCTAAAGTTCTAGGCCAATTTGTGTTTTTGGTCCGGAATGCTATAGGTACCTTATTTTCCATATTAAACATTTTTAACATGCCCAAAAATTTAATTCATATCTTGGAATGTATTATATGGTTCAATAGATTTCCATTGACTACTCCTGCACCTCAATATCATTCCAGAGAAGAAAGTTATGGCTCTTTGAAGTTAGTCTGGTCTTAAAATTTACCCTCCATTGTTTGTGTTGTAACTTTCTCATAAAAGTTTCATTTGATGAACGGTTTACACCATTAGAAAGATCTATCTGAGATATTTCATTTGAGATGCAAAGACAAAGTGTACCTTGGTATAGAGTGGTTTTCGTTATCATAGTTTTTGAGTGCCTAAAAACGCTCTTAAGGGCCTCAAAAACGCGCTGCAAAAAGATGACGTTCAAACTGTATAAAATGTTGCAAAAATTCGCTAGTTTTTCGCTATTGTTCACCCTCCAAACCACTTCTCGCGCACAAATTTCAACTTGTACGCCCATATTTATCGTGTTCAGAAACACCACGAGGTAATTTATGCTCTGCACACCTATAACCACTATGCATCACTTCTCTGTCGCGCCAATAACTTGCACGCACTAATTTTGTGTCACGCGCTAATATCCACCGCGAAAAGTTTTGGTTCTTGTACTAATACTTGTTACGCGTAGTTTTTTTTTTGTATCATGCACTGATATTCCGCACACATTTCACTCTTCGTGTTGCACCATGCCAAAGTTTATTATGCCCCACCATGCACCATACTAAATTGTCGCACAACAACATATACCCACATTGCGCGCGCACCAACCAAACTACTCTGTGCTCTGCCAATACTGTGCACACCACGCGCGTCATTATTATGTGTGTGCACACCGTGTGCACATTTTTATGCATATGCACACTACGCAATGATAAATTTAGTGTGCGCACCAGCACACAAACATTTTTCTGCGCGGTATGAAACTTTAGAGAGTGCACTAGCACGCCAACATTTTTCTGTGTGGCACCAAAATTTAGCGCGCGCCATCACGCCAATATTTTTACATATCACCTCTTTTTACTATGCATCATGTGTTTTTAGTGCGCCCACCTGCGCACATTCACTTTTATGAGAATCAATTCCTCGTGAATTCCACTGTAGAAATTGGGGCTTTTTCCTAACCTTTTCGCCAATTTACCATAGACATTCTACAACTATGAAATTCATTCAACTTCACCCCAAAAACACTAGTTCAACCTCTGCAACAAAAAATCATTGTGGGTTGACATTTCTGGAACACATTTACCCAAAATCAATTCACGAATTGAGAATTTTATTTACTAATCTCACTCCATATGTCATGGCTTCATTGTAACTTCAAATTCGACCAATTCCAGGTTTGAATTTTCTAGAATGGATATTAACTCAAGAATATCTCACCACTTGGCCAAATTTCTCAATTTTCCCATAAATTTAACAACAAAAATTGGGGCTTTTTCCCAATTCTGCGTCGTTGCTTCTAAATTTTACCATGGACGCTTTGCAACTCGAAATTTGTCCACTTTGAAATAAATCCTCTTTGAATTTTGCTTCAACTCAACTTGCTCGGCCCATCCAGGCTCAATGTTGAAAAATGAAGCTCTCACACCATATTGTAACATCCCCGACCACCCAGGCCAATCCACGATACACGAGAGAACGCTCTTGTTCTCTCAGTGGAACATACTGTAACATACCCAACATCCAATTGAGCTATGCCACATAAATATTTCGAACTGTATGCATTTAAAACATATACACACAAAACTCTTGCAAAAATTTATTTATAAAACGTAAACAAACAAATACATTATGTAAATGCATTGTTTCAAACTGAAATAATAGTAAACATAGACCTGTAGTATATACAGGAAATACCCATAAACATACAGACAGTTAGAACCATGCATAGGATAAACCCATAAAAATGAACACGTAGATAATAATGCAGCATGCAAATTTATCACACAATTGGAACTTATCTTGGTAATAATATCACCAACTGCGTGCAGACCTTCCACGAACCTCCCAGCCTTAGACCACACTTCTCATCACTCTCAACAGTGGGTGACCCCTGAGATGGGACTAAACTCCACCCGAGTAAAGGGATTCCTAACCAAGCTAATGGCTCATAGACAATTGGAAAGTCTCTGTCATAGGTGACAACTCAAACTAACAGCCTATAGTCCCTCATTCCCCACATGCCTGTCCCACCCCAGAAAGTGTGCCCCTTCTCTGCTCAACAGTCCTTCGACTGCCCCACTTCCTTTCTGGGCTTCATAAAAAGGCCAGACATGAAGTCTCAAATCCCTATAGCTGCAGTTGATCACCTTCAGGAAATTGATTCCTAGGAATTCTCTCACCGAGAGAGAATTATCATGGGCCTGACAACCCACCTCTTCAATATCCCATGGTCCTAACAACCCTCTTCTTCAATCCAAATCCAAAGCTAACCATCTACACAAAACCAATATGGCTACAGATACATGTTCGGGTATAGTGACATGAATGTACGGAGGTCAACTAATTGAGTGAGTGCAAGATCATGGAATGGTTGTCTGGGTGTTCAAATGATGGAAGAGATGATGGAAAGAATGATGACAAATGAACTAAGTCCAAACAATATGTATGCATGTCCCTAACTTGACACTTGTCATGTTGGGAGATGCTTTGGCCCACTTTCCCCCATTCTTAGAACTTAGGATAAAATAATTATCCATACTTTATACTTTAAGAAATATTAATATAATATTCATTTTTTTCTTAAGCTCCCTAGCTTAGCCCTTTTCCTTAACTTTTAACCCCCACCCTTTCCCTAACTAGTGGAGTTTAGTCCCCCATCTATTTTATCGTGGTCGGTCTACGCGCAACGATGTATTTTATATTAATGATGAGACATGTACAAAATAGGCACATTGGCCTTTACCATCTAGGCTCTCCAGCCTAATCAACACATAAGCATCCTATCTTATAATAACTAGCTCACCAGCCTATAAAACACAATATATACACAAAGGCTCTCTGGCCTCAAAATTGTGCACACGTAAGTTACTGCACATGGTATCCTGGGATGTGCATACTTCATCATTTTACTGTGCAATACCTGCATGCACTATTTCATGAAAGGTGCATAGAAAATTATATCAATCAACTCACCAGCTTAAGTACATTTTCATTTACATTTACAAATGGGTTCAGCCTAGGGATATTACACCACCCCTTAAAAGAGCACTTAGGGGTTGGGTGTGTTACATATGTTAATGTTTATGATACAGTAATATGTTGATGATGAACAAATGAATGTGGTTGAATAAGTTAAAGGAATATACATTGTGGTTTAAAGAATTAATAAGTGGTATACTCGATCATTATTGATTCAACCCCCCCCTCTCATTAATCCGACACTTGAACCATACAAGCCCAATGTTTGAAACAGAGGCTCTGATCCCATAATGTAACATCCCCAAGCCGAGTCGAGGTCCATTATGTGTGAGAAAAAATCATAAATTAAAACTTTGCTGCCAACTAAATTAATTTCCTGTAGCTTACAACTACGAATCACAACCAGGTTTAAATACTATATGTTACCATTAATTAGATGCATCTACATCATGTAAAACAACATGTTTTAGTTTAATACGTAATCACATCAACATATAAATCATTCCCAAATACACAAGGTTCATGCACAACAATTTAACTCATAAAATTAAACAACAATAAGATAAAACATGTATCTTCCAAAATAGTTGTGCAACCAGCTGCTTGGGACAAACATTCCACCCAACCATAGAATTGTTGGATGGTCTCTCACTATCCACTCACAATGCATAAACTCACAACCTATTGGTATTCTCCTATAGCTATCCCAATTTTACACTAACTCTCTTCCTGTCGAACTACCAAACCGAAGGAATGTACCCCTTCATTGATCTTATTCACTCATGTGTCCCATTCATTTATCAGTTTCACTTTGGCACAAATAACCAAGAATTTCTTAGCTAGGAAATCAAGGGAACTCACTGCCAGGAAAACTACCAACAAAAAATATAGAAAACACTTTTTGTTACAGTGCAACTCACACAGGAGTTCACTCTTTAGGATTGAAAACCTAGATCTTTAGTCTTTTGCTCCAAATATCCTCCAAAAATTCTTCAACATGCTCTAGAATTCATCGTCCATGGTTTCTCCAATTCCCAACTCTCTTTCTTTCTCTCTACTTGTTGTTCATGCAAAAACATTGATTGTCTAAAATTGTTGTAGCATCCCATACAAATTTTCTCCATTTGGATTTCCTTTCTTGAGTCACACACATCCCCAAGATGATTTTACTCATCCCCCATGCTCCCAATATCATCCACCCTCTTGCATGCATTCAATGATTGGCTTTGGGGACATTCAATGAGAAACTAGATTTTATACATAATGATAATAAAATTCAAGAATGTGGGTGAATTAATATACATGAGTATTTCCCCTTTGACCCCTCTCTTAGGAATTCTCTTAGACCCTCCCCACTCTTGTGGATTAATTCATCCCCCATCTATGTCCATATCCCTTTTAGCAGTTGGCATCACATTTTATTATTAAAACTTGGAAATACATGTTATGTAGTTAGAGAGGTAGTGGGGGTCTTGGAGGGACCATAGTGATAATGGTAGAGGCCATTCAATGTAAGGTGGACTAGGTCCACTATAGTATTAAATAAGGCCCACTATGGTAGTTATATATAATAAATGTATGAGGACTTCTTAGAAGGTTCT
>WSFP011480658.1:0-16239 GCA_009831015.1 Picea engelmannii | reverse complement strand
TAGATGAAGGGATGCTATGTAAGTTCCCACCTGCATTTTTTCCTAAGAAAGAGGTTGAAGAATTAAAGGAAAATAACCCTCTTGTACATGTGAACGATATTGGTGTTAATACTGATTTTAAGAAACATTGTAGAGAAAGGAATCGATAGTGCACAACGCCAAATTTCAAGGGTAAGAATATCGGTCGCTTAATCTTGGGGAAAATAAGGAACAAAAGGGATCCTCATATGAGCTCGATCGATACGATCGAGATCAATGAGGGATCGGATCCAAAGATAGAGGATTTTCTAGTTCAGGAAGTTCCAAAACTGCAGGGTTCCAAGAGGGAAGTTACCATTCCTACTGAACCTTATGACTTCGTGATAAATTTTCCACCATGCGTTCAAGGAAAAGAAGGGCTCTCTAGTATTAGGAATGATTTGAAGAAAACAACATATAATATTGATTCACCCATGGTAGACTATGCCCTTCATAGATTCACCACCTTCCCTATCCACTGTGATGATTGTTACATTTGGGTTGAGCGTTATTATGCTGACATTCCTATCCTACAGGCCTGAATCAAAACTCTTACTACTCAAAATGATTTCTTGAGGCAAGAAAACCTTGATCTCAAGGTGCATGTAGAAAGGAATCCTAAACACATCAAGAAATCCAGAAACACAGTTATCAATAATGCGACCAGTGTCAAGGCCGTAAAAAATTCTAAACTTTTCGACCCTTCTTTACTAAATTGTTATTGGTAAAATAATTTTATTATCATTCCATTTGATTCCTGTTATCTAATTCAGAATAAATCCATTTGAAATTTGATTTGATTTACTAAAATTAAGACTGGCTACAAAATCTTCAGTTCTGTAGCCAAGTCTCTTTTCTTATAAAAATTAGTAATTAGTTATGATTAATTGTTTTTCTAATTTATTAAAATTGTTTTGTTTTTTTTTAAGGAAATTGGAGATGTTGTTGTTGATTACTGGGAGTAAATATATTTCAATTATATGTAAGTAATTATTAGTTTCTTTTTATTCACGCTTTGATCTATTTCTGAATAAACCAACTCTGTTATAAGTGGTTTCCAAATCCACTACTTTTGTAATTTTACTTAATGTTGAGAGATCCATCTCTATCCCGTGAGATATGAGTATGTGGATCTCATGATATTTTAAATACTATTCACTTTGTTAGTGAAAGACATCTTTTCTTGGAACAGATTATGGACATGTAATTCTCAGAACTGAATGGACAAGTGATTTCCATTGCAGCTTTAGACCTGGGTGACACTGTTCCATTTATGTTTTTCTTTTTATTATGGAATATTGATATGTTATGCAACTTTAGTCTCATTAGCATGCGATGTTTCATTTTATTCAGTACTTTAAATTCTTGTCTATAACTTGTTGTTTCATATATTATCTATGTGATCGTCATTTCAACTTCAATGTTATAATTTATGAATGATGTTTAGTTGATGTATCCAACGAATGTCTCACATTGAAATTTCTGTTACTATAATCATTCATAATCACAAGATCACTGGATCTACATTTTTATTACTCTGTCTTATATCTGAATTGTTAATAAACACCTTGAGTTTCTTCAAGAGATGTTAGTACAAGTATGTCACAGATTTCTCTCACAGGCGAGATAGTTGGAAGTATGGATTGCACAGGGATATAGACACACTATGAGATTAATCTCAGGTTAGTTTTTTTTTATTCACATTTAATTTCTGTTATTAGTTTATTTATTTTTGAAACAAGACAGATTAAATTGGTTGTGACTATTATTTTTTCTTATTTCAAATTATGCTTTATTAGTATCTTTTAGAGTTTTTAGTTCTTATATTATAAAATAGAAAATATAAAAATATGTGCTTTCTTTATCTACTTTCGAAAACAATTACCAAACATTGATTCCACAAGGAAATCATCAAAAACTTGTAATTTGTAAATACTCTATTCATAATCAGATGTTTATATTTAGGTTTTTGAAAAACTTGTAAATAATTAGATACACGTATATATTATTATATTTTTATCTTTAGAGTAGTTTATTTCTTTGTTTTAGGACCCTAGTTGGCTAACAGAGCCATTAAATCCGTCAGAGTAGATTACACCAAATGGCTTGGGTTAATTAGACAACCCTGGTTCAGATCTATTCTCCCAGTTGACAGTGTGTCATTTACACTCATAAACAAATGTCACTAGAAGGAGGGCCTGAATTCAATTGATGGCACATGGAGGTAGTAAGACTCCTCCCCCGCACAATCGTTCCCCTATCATAACGTGTAGTTACTCGGACAATAATGCTACACTTGACACAACAATTACCTCAAACGATAACCCTGGGATTCTCATTGAACCCATGACACCAGTTACTCAAGGGGATGACGTCCAAGAAATTGTTCGTCAGTCACTCATAAGAACACATAGTGCCTTATTAGACAACTAGGTAGGCCACTTAATCCACCCCTTGATTTCTTGGATATCCGAGAACAACTGCAAGGCACTGGTCTACTCCCAAACGCGTTAGGTGAAAATACTACCAATCCTACTAAAATTCCTATCCTTGGAGCCGGGGGATCTGATATTCCACCTTCCCCACCTGAGTCATATCCATCCTCTCCAGGGGGAGAGTCTTCAACCGAAGGCAGTTCCTCATCAGGACCATCACAACCTTCAACACGACCAACGTCCATGGAAAATCAAATCAATATTTCCAGACCTTGGCTCGATCAAGATGTCGTGGTTGTACCCGGACCTCAACGCCCATTACCAAAACATCTAGAGAAATGGTTACCGAAATTTGATCCGGATTCCAAACAATCCACTGAAGGTCACATCAAAACATTTATGTTGGCCATTACACTCCAGAGTGTTTAACATGAAGATGTAGTATGCATATTATTTCCTTATAATTTTCAGGGAAATGCCTCCACTTGATATTTCGCTCAACAACCCCAAACCATTGTTTATTGGGACAAGTTTGAAACTTGTTTCCTGGAAATATTCGGGGATGATAAATCTCTGGAAGTCTTGTTTATGGAACTTTCCAGCTTAAAAATGAATCCTAAGGAAAAAGTGAAATATTTTAACCAAATATTTCTTACATTAAAAAATAAAATCCCTACAGATTCAATGCCCGCTGAAAGCCTAATTGTCGCATATTACACTAAGGCTCTGGATAATAACATTGCAATTTGGGTCAAAAGGTCTAAAAAGAACACACTGTTACAATCCTTTGAGGAGGCAAGCCAAATTGAAAATGATATATTAAGCTTAAAAGACAATCTCAATAGTGAATTTGAAACAACTTCATCCTCTAAAAAGAAAAGAAAAATCCTTACTAGGCCTCCTCAAGCTAAAAATCAACCAGAAATTTTAGACTTAGAAAGCTTGCAGAAAGCTTTCCAAAAACTGTCCAGCCAAGTCATTCACTTGAAGAGATCATCCAAGGAGGCATCCACAAGAAAATGAATTTTTAAACCTCCTTTCAAAAAACCTTTTCCTCCCAACCAACCAAACCTGACCACTGAAGGTCTAAATTTCGAAAGCTTGTAGCATGCCTTGCAAACCATCTTAGAAACACATGATAATTTTTTTTATGTCCCTCCTGAAAGTTCTAAATATGTAGTCGAGGAAGAAGTCCTGGAAGAGGAGGAATCATCTCCAAATATCTTCGGTCACTTCTCGAACAATATCTTCCAAGAAATTTTTCAAACTGTTCACCCCTACAACATAAGAAGCAAAACACAAAACAAACCTTCTTCTAAAGTGAGTAATAATGTGTTTCCAAAACAGTCAAAGAAAGATGAAATTAAACTAAGTTTAGCAACCCCTGTTTTAGAATACAATTTAATTGAAGATCTAGAAAAACCGAGGGCTAATATTTATGTCTTTGAGCTGCTGAAATTCCCCCTTATTTTGCAGAAAATTCTTCAAAGTATCGCTAAAAACAATAAAAACATTGATCCTAGCAGCAAGAATACTACAGAAATTGGTTCAAAAACAGCCAAAAAGATCCCAACTAAAACGACATATGAACCTTTAGATAAAAGGGATTTAGCTGAAAAAAATGTAGCAAATGTAGATAAAACTGTTTTAGGGACAACAACTAAAAATCAGCAGAATTTTGCGGTAAACACCCAGAAAAATGTCCCGCATTTTTTGTTAACTTTTGAAATTTTCAATAGGAATGCACATAATTGTATGGTCGATTCTGGTGCATCATCAAATGTGATGCCTCTATTTGTTTGTCAAAAAATTAATGCAGAAGTTAAACCTTCTGATCTCAAAATCATTTAGCTTGATTGAACAAACATTAAGGTAATTGGTGAGCTTAAGAATGTTCTAGTTAGATTATATTCCAATCCTAAGGCTCACCAGATAATTGACATTATCATTGTGGATATCCTTGAATTTTATGGTTTGTTTTTAAGCAGAGACTGGTCCAAACACTTGCATGGTTACTTTTCCACAGATTGGTCTCATTTGTGGTTGCCTGAAAATGGACAGCCCAACAAAATCAAGATAAATAGAGAATGTTATCTGAAGCATATTGTGACGGATTTAAATGATCCTAATGAACCTTTTGTCACATATGCGAACTCATTTGAAATACGGGGAATGAACACCTTCTTTGGTAATTTCATGATCGAAATTTCTTCTATTACTAATCGTAGGCAGCAATCAGAAATTATGACTTATACTTAGACATCATATTTGCCAAGTGTGTCAAAGACTGTTGATGAAGCTCAAATATGTTCATTGTACTTTGACAGATCCAAATACAAAGAAGCAGTCGGTGCAGGATGTGTACTCATCGATCCTGTAGGTATTCAAACTTTTATTTCCTATCGGCTAGATTTTGAATGCACTAATAACACCTCCGAATATGAAGCACTTCTACAAGGGCTTAGGAAATATTTGGATATGGACGTTCAAATTTTAATGGTATTTGGTGATTCATAAATCGTTGTTAGGTAGGTAAGAAAATCCATACATTACTTATCACCACATATGAAAAGCTACCAAACTGAGGTATGGAGTTTAATACAAAACGTTTCATCATTTAACATAAATTCCATTCCTAGACTAAGTAATTCGGATGTTGATTTATTGGATAATGTCGCTTCTAAATTATTTCCCATAGAAGGTCTTATCCTAATGTGTTTTCGATTAAATTTTTGTTCAGGCCGTCAATCCCGGATAACATCACGAATTGGAGAGTGTTCGATGATGACCAACATATCATCAACTTCTTGCATATGGAAGATAGCTTACAAGGTCGAGTCATTGATGAAGGCACTCACGATAAGAACCTTTGAAACTTGACGATAATATCATATCCTAGATCTCCTGATTCGACATCTAATATGGTAAACTCGATCCCCAGATCTATTGTAAGACTACAGAAGTTTTATGACTTGCATGATAAATTTAGAGGGACAATTAATTGTAAAATGAAGAGTTCTTCTTTGATTTATGAGTTGGTTATTTTAGGAACAAAGGACAATCCTCAACATATTAATCTAGGAACGAGATTCTCTGAACAAGAACGATCTTCTTTCATAAAATTGTTTAAATAATTTAAAGACATTTTTTCTTGGACCTATGATGACTTGAAAACGTTCGACCCTAACATCATACAACATGTCATCCCCATGAAACCCCAGAATCAGCCTTTTCAACAAAAAATGAGGAAGATGCACCCTAAATTAGAACCCACAGTTAAAAAAGAACTAAATAGATTACTAACTGCAAAGATAAGTTTCTCGGTAAGGCACACACAGTGGGTGTCTAATCTAGTTCTTGTAAGGAAGAAAAGTGGTGAAATTCGACTCTGTGTCAATTTTCGAAATCTAAATTGAGCATCTAATAAAGATAAATACTTCGTTCCTCTAATGGAACAAATTTTACAACAGGTGTCTGGCTTCGAAATATTGTCTTTGTTAGATGGCTTTTCGGGATACAACCAGGTCCTCATGTCTCCCTCAAATCAACTTAAAATGACATTTCACACCCCATGGGGCACTTATGCCTACAGGAAAATTCCTTTTGAATTGATAAACATCGAAGTCACTTTCCAGAGAGAAATGGATATTTCTTTCCATGGTCTCATAAACCAATCAGTCGTGGTCTATCTTGATGATGTTTTTGTATTCTCAAAAAATAAGAAAGATCACTTTTCTCACCTCAGGGGTGTTCTGGAACGATGTCGCAAGTTTGGTATATCTCTCAACCCTAAGAAATCAATCTTTGTAGTAGAGAAAGGTAAACAGTGTGGGTTTATAGTGTCTAAAGACAGAATGATTATTGACCATGAAAGAACCCAATCTATTTCTAAACTTCCCCCTCCCTCTTCCAAAAAAGCCATGCAGTCCTTTTTGGGAAAGATTAATTTCGCCAAAAGATTTTTTCCAAGTTTCTCGGAAATGGTAAGACCATTATAGAATTTAATTAAAAAGGATGTTCTGTATCGTTGGGTATCACAATAAAGTTAGGATTTCGATTCAATTAGAAAATAAATAATAGAATCCCCTTCCTTGTTGAGTCCCGTTTTTTCTCAAGATTTCACTCTTTACACTTTTGCATCTGACCGATCTTATGTTGTTGTGTTAACACAAAAAAACATTGAAAGAAATGAGATACCTATTGCCTTCCTGAGCTCAGACTTCAAAGGAGAAGAGCTTAACTACCCAACAGTAGATCAACAAGCATATGTTGTTTTTAAAGCAGTAAAACACTTCTGGTCATACCTGTTGAAATCCATAACCAAGGTTATTGTTCCTTACCCAGAGATGAGAAACCTGTTAGTACAAAATGAACTGGGTGAGAAAAGGGAAAATTGGATGATGTCATTACAGGAATATGACCTCAAAATAACCCCTGCATAGATTGTTAGAGGTCAAGGCCTGTGTAAACTAGTGGCTAATTCAGTTAAAGAACAGGAAAGTCAAATCAACACCTTAACTATAATCAACAGAATGAAAAAAAAATCAGTTGTGCACAAGTTTATTCCAATTCTTGGTATGAGAACATTAAAATTTATTTGACACATGTATATGCTCCTCACTATCTTGATCCTAAAAACAGAAGAGCGCTCAGGATAAAATCTTCATCTTTCCAGTTAATAAATGGTTTTTTTATTTCGAAATAATTTTGATGGTGTTCTTATGCGTTGTTTATAAAATGAAGAATCAGAGAAAGTACTATCTGAACTTCATGCAAGTGAAGACGGTGGTCACTTCGGTGGAGACACCACTTCTCACAAAGTGTTAAGAGATGGGTACTATTGGCCCACTTTGTTCAAATATTTCTATGTGTTATGTCGTAAATGCATAATCTGCCAAAAGGCTGCAGGATGGGTGAAAAAGGCAGCATTCCCTTTGCATCTTGTCACTATAGATTCCCCTTTTCAACAATGGGGTCTTGACATCATATGACCAATTAATCCTTCTTCTTTGCAGCAACATGGGTATATTATTACAAAAATGGATTACTTTACCAGATGGCCTGAAGCTGTACATTTGAAAGTGGTAAACACAAATCAGGTAGTATCTTTCCTTAACTCTCTTATCATCACTTGATTCAGAATTCCTGAATGTTTTGTCTTTGATAGCGCCTCTTAATTTTCATCCCTCGATATGAACGTCTTTGCCTTAGAAAAAGGGATTAAACTAAAATATTCTGCCAGCTACTACCCTCAAGGAAATGGTATAGCAGAATCAACAAACAAAAAATTAATCAAGTTCATTAAGAGGACAGTTTCAAAAAATCATAAGAACTGGCACAATGCATTGTATAATGCACTTTGGGTAGATAGGGTCACACCAAAATCCTTTGTCGGTAATTCCCCTTTATTTCTCATCTACGGAAGAGAAGCAATTCTTCCTCCACATGTCCTACTTCCTTCTCTGCAACTATCTCATAAATTTCAAGAAGAGGACTGCCCTCCCCTAGAAATTCGAATTAATGCCTTGTTAAAATTGGAGGAAGTAAGGCACAAGAAAATAGAAAATCGGATCAACACCAAAAAATTGTAAAAAGCTTGTTTGATTCAAATTCTTGTTCAGATAGGAATTTCAATGTCACATATTTGGTTCTCAAGTGGGACAAAGCTCACAATGGAAAGGGGGAACATACCAAGTTCCAGAATCTATGGTTGGGACCATTTGTAATTTCTAAAAAATTAGGTCCCAGCTCTTTCCACCTACAAAATTTGGAGGGAAATCCAGACACTTTCCCAATGAATGGCCAGGCTCTCAAAAGTTATTTCACTTGATGATTCCAGATCCACCTCCTTGTACATATTTTTTTTTTAATTTTCTTTTTTATTTTATTTTTTATTTTTTATTTTGGTTCTTTTCATTTCGCTTGTTTTTTATTTGTTTCTGAAGAATTATATCAGTGTCACCATTTCATTGTGGAAGGAAAATCATAAATATTATCCAAAAGAAATATTCGACGATGTTTCAAAGCACCAATGCTATAAATGCTAAAAATCAGATTAGCAGAAGAGAATTCATGTTCAAAATAGTATCCCTAGTTTCTTTTTAAAATTATGAGAAGACATGATTATCATTAATAAAACTCTTAACGATGTCCTGGTTTTTAAGAAAAACAAATCAATTATACCTTCTTGTCCTCAAGATCATTTCTTAACATAAGTTCAAGTGTTCATATCATGATGAAGGTCATCGAATGAGAAAATAAGTTGGAAAAAATCAAGTTTTGTTTTCAAAATCTAAAATTTTCAGCATCACCCCGCTCTCTTGAATATCATAAAGTTTTGTGAAATTGTAAACAAGTTATAGAGAGTTGAAAGCACTGTAAGATGTGGGAAGTGTTTGTAAACCCACCTAGACACTGAACATGTCTGTTGGCAATGGGTAAATGCATGCATGATGCTAAGGCAACTTCGTCGGGGTACTGACCAGGCTTGCTGGCAGTAAAGCAATGCCGGGTTTGAGAAAATTATCGGGTATGTTTTTTGGAATTGATCAAAATTAAATATGTTCTTTATCTTGAATGAATGACTTTTGGACAGGATAGAGGTGTTTGAGTGGGTTAAATGACATCCCTACCGAGGCTATGGACGCCTGCTGGTAGTAGTGGCCCTATCAACAGTATCAGAGTTAGTTGCCTAAACGTCATTCCACTCGTAATCAAAACTTGATACCATATCGTAGTTTTACAGAAACACATCTGATTCTAGACTATCTCATTTTTTTTATTTTTAATCAGAGTGATTGACTTGTAGTAAACTGTTTCTTAAATATTTTATTCTTTCTTATTCATCCTAACATAAATTTTCTAGTGATGCAGAGATAACTTCTTCGCCCAGTACGTCACCATAGTTGGAAGCCACACATGATTTTCAATATTTAACATGATCAAAAGACATCACTTTTTTTTTAGCTTCCATCACCTCGAATCTTTAAACACTTTTCTGAGTTTCAAGTGATTAATGGGTTAAAGCCTACTTCATTAATTTTTACTATTTCAATTTTCGATTGTTTTATCTTTAATTCATGACTGCAAGCATGAATTAAACATAAAAATTGGCTTGTTGGTTTAATAATTTTCTTCCTTAGGTACATCATTCAACAAACCATTCATATGAAATTGAAATACATATCTTATAAAATTATTGTTAGAACCTTTTTTTGTGTTAATACGATTATTCTTTCAATGGTTTGATAGTTTTCGATTTGTGAAGATCCTTTGATATTTTTGATAGCCTTGTCATGAATTCAATGGTCGTACCAACAATCATACAAATGAATACACACTGGTTGTACTCGCATCCTCACCTCACCTTGCTGGCTTAACATATTAATGAGCCTTTCAGTACATGCATAGGGTTTCGATACTCTGTATATTTGGCTCTTGTCACACGGGATGGTAAGGATTACAATCAAACCCTTGGTTTTTACTCCCACTATTCGAGTTATGATAACACGCAGGCTATGTTATTTTTATGTCTCCACTCTCCATTCAGAATTGTTTAAGTTTTTCACATGATTTGAACCTAAAACTATCGAGAGTAACCCTTGTTGCATTCTGGTTACATTTTTCATGGTGCCCATCATTCACTTGAAGCTGAATGGATTCCAGGATTTACCTTATCATGACAGTGTGATTGAGGACCTAAAAATCCATGCTTGGGATGGTTTCCTTAAGAAATTTGAGGGTTATAATCTTCATGTGGCTAGATATTTTGTGCAAACCTTCGATGGTTGTAGAGCTAAATTTGGGGACACACAATTAGAATTGACCAAGGAGTTCATGAGCAAAGTGACAGGTCTTCCATCAAAGGGTGAAAAATGGTTCAAAAATGCCCGAATCGAAGGAGTCTCATGGAGTCTGTTTATGACATCCTGAAAGATCAATTGTTGTGTAAAAGGTATTTCTATCTCCGTGGTAAAACCTAAATGGCATAGTTTGTTGTTAATTCTCAAGAAATTCATGACATGCAAAGGTCGATACGGATTGGTCTTCCTCTACCATATCCATTTACTCATGCATTTCATTGGTTTCAACTTATATATGCCATTTTACTTGTTGAAAAGTCTCTATAAGATGTCCAAACGATATAAAAGATAGGGTGTTGATTCAAGCATGTTCCATCATAGATTGGTTAAGATATTGTTGATGCATCATTTATCAACCATAGGTGACAGTTGGAAAGTCTTTTTAATAAGAAATGGTTTCACTCAAACCGATATTACAGTAAACCCTTGTTTAACAGAAAACCCTAACTTAGACAAGCTAGTGGTTAAAGATCAATTCAATATTCCAATTAGTGAACCAGAGTTCACCGACAAAAACCCTCTAGATGAAGGGACGTTGTGTAAGTTCCCACATACATTTTTTCCTGAGAAAGAGACTAAAGAATTAAATTTAAATAACCCTCTTGTACATGTGAATGATGATGGTGTTAATACCGATTTTAAGAAATGTTGTAGAGAAAGGAATCGACAGTGCATAGACTCAAATTTCAAGGGTAAGAATATTGATCACTTAATCTCTAGGCAACTAAGGAATAGAAAGTATCCTCATTTGAGCTTGATCGATCCAATCGAGATTGATGAGGGCTTGGATATAGAGATAGAGGATTTTCTAGTTCGAGAAGATCCAGAACCGCAGGGTTCCAAGAGGGAAGTTACCAGTCTTATTGGACCTTATGACTTCGTGACACATTTTCCACCATGCCTTCAGGGAAAAGAAGGGTTTTGCGATATTAGGCATGATTTGAAGAAAAAAACATATAAGACTGATGCACCCATGGTTGACTATGTCCTTCATTGATCTACCACCTCCCCTGTCCACTGTGGTGACTGTTACATTTAGGTTGAGCGTTATTACGCTAACATTCCTATCCTACATGCCCAAATCAAAACTCTTACTGCTTAGAATGATTTCTTGAGGCAAGAAAACCTTGCTCTCAAGGTGCATGCAGAAAGGAAGCCTAAACACATCAAGAAATCCAGAAACATAGTTATCAAGAATGTGACTAGTCTTAAGGCAGTAATAAATTCTAAATTTTTTGACCCTTCTTTAGTTAACTATTAATGGTAAAATAATTTTATTATCCTTCCATTTGATTTTTTTTATCTAATTCAAAATAAATCCATTTGAAATTTGATTTGATTTACTAAAATTATGACTGGCTACAGAATCTTCGATTTTGTAGCCAAGTCTCTTTTCTTATAAAAATTAGTAATTAGTTATGATTAATTGTTTTTCTAATTTATTAATTTTTTTTATTTTTTTTTTAGGAAACTAGAGATGTTGTTGTTGATTACTGCGAGTAAATATATTTCGATTATACACAAGTGATTAGTAGTTTCTTTTTCTTCATGCTTTGATCTATTTCTGAATAAACCAACTATGTTATAAGTGGTTTCCAAATACACTATTTTTGTGATTTTACTTAATGTTGAGATATCCATCTCTATCCTGTGAGATATGAGTATGTGGATCTCATGATATCTTAAATACTATTCCCTTTGTTAGTGAAAGACATCTTTTCTTGGAATAGATTATGGTCATGTAATTATCAGAACTGAATGGAAAAGTGATTTCCATTGTGGATTTAGACCTGGGTGAAACCGTTCCATTTATTTTTTTCTTTTTATTATGGAAGATGTATATGTTATGCAACTTTAGTCTCATTAGCATGCAATGTTTCATTTTATTCTGTACTTTAAATACTTGTCTATAACTTGTTGTTTCATATATTATCTATGTGACCGTCATTTCAACTTCAATGTCATAATTTATGCTTGATGTTTAGTTGATGTATCCAATGAATGTTTCACATTGAAATTTCTTTTACTGTAATCATTCATAATCACAATATCACTGGATCTACATTTTTATTACTCTATCTTATATCTGAATTGTTAATAAACACCTTGAGTTTATTCAAGAGATGTTAGTACACGTTTTTCGCAGATTTCTCTCACAGGCAAAATAGCTGGAAGTATGGATTACAAAGGGATATAGACACAATATTAGATTAATCTCAGGTTATTTTGTATTTATTCACATTTAATTTATTCTATCAGTGTATTAATTAGTGAAACAAGACAGATTAAATTGGTTGTGACTATTATTCTATTCTTATTTCAGATTATGCTTTATTAGTATCTTTTTGAGTTTTCAGGTCTTAGATTATAAAACAAGAAATATAAAAATATGTGCTTTATTTATCTACTTTCGAAAACCCCCAGATGGGGTGCCACATCAAAAAGGGAGGACACACGGAAATGAGCTAGGCAGTTCCATTAATACTAGCCATCAACTCCCATATCCTCACCATTAAAGATGGGAGTGAGCCCGAGAAGCCAAAACCAGGATATGATCCCTCTCACGCGAGTTAAGAGGAGGATAGACCAACGCACTAAGAACATAGCCTTAATGGCCAAGGTTGTCATGGTCACCCTCATCTTTATCAGCTACCCTGACGAAAATGTGAGGCATTTGGAAATTGAAAGGCCGAAGGCCGAACCTTTGGAGTGTTGGAGCAGGGACACTCTTCGAGTCGACATTTTGTCCATAACTCTTCTTTTCTACATGCTGATACCACGGGGGTGTCCTCGCAGAGGGGCGATGTGGTATGCTTTTGACTCCCAGAGGAAACAATAGAATAAGTTTGAAAAAGCGCTGGCTATAGCATGCACTTGGAGAACCAGGAAGCCTGGGATAACTGGAATGCCTGCCATGGAGTATGTGGAGGATATTGTTCTAGATGAACCCATCCAAGATTACAGAGAAAAGCTCCTCTTCACTGTCCCAGATAATTGGGATCCCCCCACCTATTTTGGGAATGATGCCAAGCCTCCTGCTCCAGGAATGAAACACAGTTCCAGGGAAGATGACCCAACAAAGTTTTACACAACTTGTTATGTTGAGGAAGAATTCTTAGACAGCATAGAAGAAAAGGCCAATACAACTAGCGATGAACCTCCAAAGGAAGTGACATAGCAGGACAAGCAACAGGGACAGCAAGGTGGCAACGCAAATGAAAGCAAGAAGGATATTGACACACCGAAGCCAATTTTCCTTTCCTCCACTCAGGAAGAATGGTAGGACCAACCTCCATTCCTCCACCCAGAACACCTGGAACTAATATTTGAAACGCGCAGCATGGTGGAAGACCAAATCTTCATGGCCATCCAAATTAGCAAATGCCTCGATATGATGTACGCTTCTCACTCCAGTACATCCCCACGATGACAATGCCCTACATGCACACAGGCCTACACGATTCTAGTCAGACCAAGAAAGAATGGCAAGGATGATGAGAACACCAGATAAAAGGTTTTGTGAATGTTATTAGTTAGAAATTTTCTTTTGTTTCAAACCAGAGCTTTAGCTGAGTTAGATTATAGCGATGTTGTTAGTAGTAAGTTAAGGAACAGACTCAAACTAATGGTTGTCTCAATTTCCTCTTTAGGTGGGACAACTGGCACTCCAACAAGACTTTGTAAACCTGCAACTTCAATATAACAGGATCCTCCTTTTTTAATTAAAAAAAAAAAAAAATCTACTTTCGAAAACAATTACCAAACATTGATTTCGCAAGGCATTCATAAGAAACTGGCAATTTGTAAATACTATGTTCATAATCGCATGTTTATATTTATGTTTTTGAAACACTTGTAAATAATTAGATACACGTATATAGTATTATAATTTTATCTTTAGAGTAGTTTATTTCTTTGTTTTAGGACCCCAGTTGGCTAATGGAGCCATTAAACCCATCGGAATATATTACACCAAATGGCTTGGTTTAATTAGACAACCCCAGTCTGGATCTATTCTCGCAGTTGACGGTGTGTCATTTTCACTCGTCAACATATTTTTGGTGAAGAAGAAGGATGGTGTGCTGAGACTTTATATCGATTTCAGGAAGTTGAAAAAAGTAAAAATAAATAACAAGTACCATTTTCCAAGGATAGATGACCTCTTTGATCAACTAAGGGGCACATATATTTTTTCAAATATTTATCTCATATATGGATATCAGTAGGTGATTATTAAATAAGAAGACATCAACAAGACTACCTTCAAATCAAGGTACAAGCATTATGAGTTCAGAGTGGTGAATTTTTGGATTTTTAAATGCACCAGTTGTCTTCATGTGTCTGATGAATGTAGTTTTCAGAGAGGATTTAGATAAGTTTGTGATTGCATTTCTAGATGACATACTTATTTACTCTAAGTCTAAGGAATATCACACACATCACTGAAGGATGGTACTGAAAGTATTGAGGGAGCATCAACTTTATGCAAAGTTGAGAAAGTTCTCATTTTATCAGTGATAGATTCAATATTTGGGTGAGACAATTTCCAAGGAAGGAATAACTATGGATCTGTAAAAGATAAAAGACATTGAATAATGGCTGACACCAAGAAATGTCACAGAGTTAAGGTCCTTTATGGGAATTGTAGGTTATTGAAGAAGGTTTATTGAAAGATTCTCAAACATTGTGCATCCAATTACATCCTTGCAAAAGAAAGTTGCATGATTTGAATGAACTCTGGATTGTGCAATTTGTTTTCATCACTTGAAGAGTTTGTTAACAAGTGCACCAATTTTGAGAATTGTTGATCCTGATACAGACTTTGTTGTGTGGATGGATGCATACAAGGAAGGGCTCGGTGGAGTTCCGAGTCAAAATGGACATGTTGTGTGCTACAAATCAAGAAACTTAAAAGAGAATGAAATGCTATATGCTACTCGTGACTTAAAATTGGCATCCATAGTGCATGCATTGAAGATGTGGCGATATTTTCTCATGGGTAAAAGTTTTGATTTGAATATAGATCATAGTGCTTTGAAGTATCTATTTGAAAAACCATGTTTAAATAGTGTATGTGATGTATAAACCATCAAAATGGGAAGACTACCTTCACTTGGTAAATTTTTATTACAACAATGGTTATCAAGCATCTTTAAAGATGAGCCCATTTGAAGAACTTTATGGTAGAAAGTGAAACACGTTAGTGACTTGGGAAAACCCAGTAGATCGTGCAATGGTTGGGCTAGATCTACTCAGGGAAATGGAAGAGAATATGGTAAAGAAAAGGAATAATTTAAAATCCTCCTAAGATAGATAGAAAAATTGCGCAGATAAAGGTTGAACATTTAGAGAATTTAAAGTGGGAGACCAACATTTTTTGAAAATTAAAGCCAGATGCAGTTCCTTGATGTTGGGGAAGTGTTCTAAGTTAGTAACGTGCTATCTTGGGATATTTGAAATCCTAGAGAGGATTGGTCCTGTCACACATATGCTTTCATTTCCTGCATCCTTGTGTATTCATAATGTTTTCCATGTGTCATTTCTTAAAAAGTATGTACCTAATGTTAATCATATTATTGATTGCAATGTGATTCAGGTGGAGCCAAAAGGTGATTTTTTGAGTGTGACCAGTTTGTATATTGGATAGAAAAATTAAACAGTTCTGGAATCAAGTCATGGAGTTGGTAAAGGTCCAATGGACCTAGTATGATCTTGAGTATGCAACCTAGGAATGAGAGGATGCTATGCGGGTAAATTATTTGCATCTTTATGAAGGTTCTTGAAATTGTGTATGTACATGAGTATATGATGCACTGAGGATAGTGCATAAATAAGGGGGAGGGGAATGTAATTTCCATGATCCAAAACCCTTGTAATTGTACATATAGGATGGTGATCCATGGTACCAATTGTAAATGTAAATG
>WSFP011480657.1:0-16239 GCA_009831015.1 Picea engelmannii | reverse complement strand
CTAAAAATTTAAGTGGTAGATTGAAAATTTTGGAAAGCTCCTCCTTTCCTACTATATGCATGCAATTCTTGCAACGATATTGGATACGTTGTGCCATTACCATGCTTCATTAATTGAGGGTTTCTGGTGAATTTAATTTTGTAGTTAATGAACATTTGCATTTTTGTGCTGGTTTTGCTATATTAGCCATGTCTTTAGTTGCCACTAAAAGCAAAATAGTAAATTGGCAGAATTTTTTTGACATATAGTTATAAAGATATGGCGGTTCGTGTTGACATGGAGTAATAGGAGTAATGTCTACTTGCAAGTATGAAGTTTGAACTACCACGAGAGTGCAAACGTATATTGAATATTCATTTTTTCCATGGCTTGCCTGTGGAGTGAGTGGGTCTAACCCTTAATTATCCTGAATTAGCAAGTTGGTGCTGTCTTTATGTCAACCATCCAGATGTTAAGCTATCAGTGCACGCACAATTAATTTTCAGCACTAATTGTTTTTCTTTGTTACCAGCCCTAATTGTTTTTCTTTGCTACCACAACCAGTGACAGATGATAGCCACTTGTTTGAGGATCTTTGTGGCTGAGACAAACATTCTGTTCACAGTTTAACAACATATTATGGCACATATGCATTATAATAAAGGTAAGAATTTGTGTGATTATATCAGTGTTATCCAACACAAGTTTGTTTCATGTATTTAGTATATGAGCTTTCGTGGGCCAAGACTTATCTGTTATTCTTTGCTGGTTGCAACACACATATACAGCAGTAATGAAAATGATTTAAGCACCCCAAGGTCTGGTTGTAAAACTCTTCTGGTCTGACAGGCTTTCGTTCTTGTATTACGTTTGGCCAGATTGCAGATAAGATAAGTTTATTAATGTCCAATAAATGACCATAAAAGTAGGTCAATGGCACTAAAAGATACATCTAGTGTGAATACTATGCGGGAGTGCAAAAGCAACTCCTAGGTAATGTCGAAAACAAGATAAGCGTAGATAAGTATCTAACTAAGCTAATTACTAGGTCTAACCAACACCAAAAACCAAAAGATATATAACAGTATCATAGGTGCGGTGATACAAAGTGACAGTCCGAAACTGGAAAACTGGACATCTTGATGCTGATCAAGAGAGAGAGAGATCTGAGGATAATGTCAATGATGTCAAGATCCCCTGGGCTCGATGACCAAGGGTGAGGGGGTCAACTTGGGCACTAGCTTGCTATCCTTGAGTACCATGGTGGGATCCGACTATATGATCTTGGGGGGATGTAAGAGCGAGGGAGCCCTGCTATCCTACCATCCAAGGTCAAAGGAAAGAAACCCCGGGTAGATCTCTGGGTGCTTGGCTGAAGCTGGGGGTAATCTGTTGGATGGGAGGTGCCCTGCTCTGGATCTGTCCGGAGCTGGCCCATCTGTCAATATGAGGATGTGTGGTGAATGGAAGATTCCAGATTTGGTGGATGATGCTTTGTGTGGGAAGCTGGCTGCTGTACTAAAGACATACCCGTGGAATCACAGATTCACAGATGCTGCTCCCAGAAGCCAGACTAGAGTCTAAATTGGATTCAAAAGATGGCTATGATGCATTTTACAGTCTATTTTTGCCTGTCTTGGATGGGCTTTCATTAATTCTGAAAGCAGATGGCTACCATCCATGACTATTGGCTTGTGCATCAGGGAATTTTGGCCCTAGAGAAGTAATTTTCCAAGAGTATAGCATCAAATCAGATTCGTCAAACACTCCTGGAGGTTCTCAAGACAGTGAGCGGGAGGGCCAATCTTCTAGAACAGTCAGTGAGATGAAATTGTTTTTATATGGGGCAGGATCTGATTTTATTAAGCAACATGTCTCGATTCAGAGGGAAAGCAATGTCCCAATTTGAGGACTTCGTCAGTACCAACTGCATAATGGTAGAAGCCATGCAAAACATGAGGACAATGGAGGAAAATACAAATTTTTGTGGAGAGCCAAGTATTCATGCTGGCACGGTAGGGTTCCCAGATTTGATTCCTCCACCATTTGAGTCTCCCAGCTCAGAACCACAAGTGGATTTTAACAGCCCTCATGCTGATCCACTTCAGAGACAGGAGGTATGGCATAAGATTGGATTGCAAACAAAATGAGCAAAATGCGAACAGTGCACCATATGAAGAGAAGAGTGTGACCACTGCCGTTTCTTCAGCAGAATCAATCATTCATGTAATGCTTTTTGTGCAGAAGACTTGAGGTATGGCATTAGATTGGATTGCAAACAAAATGTGCAAAATACAAACAGTGCATGTTATGAAGAGAGGAGTGTGAGCAGTGCCATTTCTTCAGCAGATTCAATCATTCATGTTGTTATGTGGTCAGTTATTAACTAAGTTACCAGGATTTGGATCCGGATTCAGATCTGGATAAGGATGCACCAGTTTTTTGAAAAACCAGAATCCAGATACGACGGGGAAACGACAAGTACAAACAATATAAATATATTTTTAATAATTTTTAAAAATAAAAATTATATAAGAATTATAAATTATATAATATATAACTTATATATATTATAATATATAATACTTATATAAAATAACTAATATATTAGGTAAATAAAATTAAAATTAAAGTATTATATATAAATTATAACATTAACTATTATAAAAATTATAATCTTAACTATTATAACATTAACTATTATAAAAATTATAATCTTAACTATTATAACATTAACTATTATAAAAATTATAATCTTAACTATTATAACATTAACTATTATAAAAATTATAATCTTAACTATTATAAAAATTATAATCTTAACTATTATAACATTAACTATTATAAAAATTATAATCTTAACTATTATAACATTATCACATTAACTATTAACTCCTAAAAATTATAACATTAACTATTAAAAATTATAACATTATATATTAAAATTTTTAAATAAAAATTATATAAGAATTATAAATTATATAATATATAAATTATAAATTATATAATATATAACTTATATATATTATAATATATAATACTTATATAAAATAACTAATATATTAAGTAAATAAAATTAAAATTAAAGTATTATATATAAATTATAATATTAACTATTATAAAAATTATAATAGTTAAAAATTATCTATCTGTTTTGTTAAGTGTAAAGAAAAAAATAAGCATTGCTAAGATAAGAACAAGCTTTATAGTGAAACTAGGCGTTGGTCAATTCCTTTAAAACCTCATGGGATGAAAGAGTGTGTCACCTTTGTGACACTAAGAAGGTTGAAAATGAAAAGCATTTTCTCTTAGATTGTTAAGCCTATATCCATTTTAGATCTCATTTTCAAAATATTGATCACACTACTAACCTTCCTAACCTTTTAACTCAACAAAAGTATGGTGATCTTGGAAAGCTTCTTTTAATGTTTTTCAAACACAAAAACAAAATTCTAAAGAATCACAAGTAAATCACTTACCCTCTTAAGATCCGATAGACCAATTAGATCTTAGTGAACATTAATCATCATCATTATCATCATCTTAACTATTATAACATTATCACATTAACTATTAACTCCTAGAAATTATAACATTAACTATTAAAAATTATCACATTATATATTAAAAATTCTAACATAAAATAGGTAGGAGGCCGGTCGAGGCGAGGCCAAAAAGGTGTTGTTGGACAGGCGGGATAATGATCGTTTTGAGGGAAGAAAATAGGGTATGGTCGACCGTGTAACCCATATTCTGCGAGAAAGCTTCGGGCACCTATTTCCCCAACAATTTAATATGAAAATAGACTTGGGTTGACGAAAAGAACTCCCGTTAGGTTGGCCGGAAAGAACTCCCGTCCTCCTCAGATAACGAGAATACCTGAACTCAAGAATACATAAACTCACATTGATGCCGACCCGTTCTCTAGGATAAATAAAATACTTGAACTCGCGCCTGCGACGACCTGCGTATGGGTGAAATACAGTGCACTGTGGATCCTAGGCGGATCCCGGCGGATCCGGATCCGAATCCGTATCGGATTCGGGGATCCGCGGATCCAGCCCCGAGGCCCTACGGATCCAGTAACATTAATATTAACCAGGAAAATTGTTATTTATGGCAAACATTGGCAACTGCAGGGCTGTTTTAGGAATTTATGGGGACAAATCAGTAAGGGCAGAATGATTGACTAAAGATCACAGTGCAGCCATGGAGGAGATTCACAAAGAGCTTCAAGCATTCCATCCAGATTATCAACATATAGTCGTTTCCAAGGACAACTCTTGGCTGGTTAAAGGCATAATAGAGCTTTCCAGGGCAATTGAAATTTTATACTTGAGTAAACCATGGTTTAATAGATACTGGAATTTGATATATGTACAGTCCAAAGAGAACCTTTCTGTTGGCAGAGCCCTATGTTCATGAATGTGAAATCAAAGCAGAGTATGAATTCATGATATTTGCATTGGATGGCCTCGGAGAGCATCTGTCTGGCAATAAGGCTGCGGAAAATTGTGCACAGGTATCCTTGCAAGGGAAGAGCCAGGTGTTTAGATCGAGCTGCTCTTGACAAGGCAGCCAAAACGCATGGTTGTATCAACTGTGATGACTATGGAAAATAAGGAACATTTACCCAGCCGCACTTTGTTACTTCTTGTCAGTGTATGCATATGCATGTGTACCACTGTTTTTGGTTGCTACCGAAGGTGCAAGTTTAGCAATTGTATATCTGAAGTTGCTAGCCTCATTCCTGTGTAGGTGCAGTGAATGGTTGCTAGCTGGAACAGACCCCTCACTGGGGGGGACAGGTTGACTCACTTCCAGAGGAACTGTTGAAGGTACAATGACCCCATACATACTGCACCATCCAGAGATTGTCATGGAATAACATTTCATGAAGATTGTACAAATAGTGGATATGAGGAGGTTGCTGCAGCCTCTGCTGATGCAACAGAAGCAAGGGTGAGGCATTTGATTGTTTCATCGGAGCCTTTTAGCTTGTACATGTCCTGACTCCTGTGTGATGAAGAATTGCAATCTTTAGACATGATGGTGGAAAAGAGTTGTTCCCCATTGCAGTTATATAGTTTGCCTTAAATTCAACATATTTCTTTTAAGTTTCAATTAAATGCATTATTAACTAACACTGTTAATGTTTTAATAGAGTTGGGAGTTGCATGAAAAGATATTGAATTATTGCTCTAATATTTTAGTTAATAATGGAGCAGTTGGATAACAGAAGGATACTAAACTGCTTTTCCCTTCTTGGTTGGGGCACCAATCTTAAAAGGTGATGAAGGGGAAAGATGAAAGCCAGGCTGGTCCTTAAGGGCATTGGAAAATCACAAACTGCACATTCCGGATTCCTGGAGCTGGAGGACTCTCTGTTTGCACATTCCGGATTCCTAAGGTAGTTGGCACCTAAGACAGTCGCAGGAAAAGCAGGGGTTGCGGAACAAGTTATTGTTGATGATACAAGTAAGTTTTAATGTCATATCAGTACTCAGTAACAACACATCATGGACTTACTCTTCTATCAATACCCTTTTAATCCTATTAGATCAGTAATCACCTGGTGGCTCGGGCCCCCACGGAAGGGGGCCTTCTTCGCCTTCCACCTAAGCTGCACAAGAAGAACCAAAAGACAATCCCAGGGAGCAGTAAAGCTTCATAGGGTCCTTCTGTCTAGGTGCAGGTAGTCTGCATCTTCACAGACATGTCTTTTTGAGTAACATCAGCCTGAAAGAAATGATGCCTTCCTTCTTGTGCAGTGAGTGGGCAGCCCCAACAAGGTGAAATATTCCTGTTCAATCAGTGAGTGGGCAGCCTGAGTGAAACTTAACTAGGAACTTAATCTAGCTGCTCTTTCCAAGAGACGGGAATGCAAATAGAAAACATCTCCCGGATAAGCTTCTCGACTAGGTGGTTTTCTTAATAGTAGAGACATTTGTCGATAAGCTTAGTCTTTGTTTCATGCTTTAGTAGATAATTCTTCTTTGTTTCCCTGTCCCCGGCTTTCTCTGCTTGTCATGCATGGTTACTTGTTGATCTTGCTTTCCTTTGTGTGGCTAGATTGTTATCTCGTGTCCGCATGATTCTTTTTGGTTCTTCACTGGTTTTAATTACATTAAGGAAAGAGGACCTCAAGGATAGTATGTATCTTGCGACATGAAGAAGCGAATTCGATTTCAGCATGATTCAAGGTACCTTGAATATATCTTCAAAAGCTAGTTGCTTTGACGATCCTCAGTTCCTTTTGAATAACAGTGGAGTTGGCTACTAGCTAATAGTTTTCATTCGGTATAGCCCGGAACGCAGTGAAGCCGCCCCCCACTACCAGCCAACAAAAGAGATAGATGACAATTTATATAGAACAAACGAACCTCATGACATCTCCCCGGATAAATACAGATTCATTTTTTTCTCAACGACTTTAAGGGAGGAAAATTAGAAGAGACCATGTAAACAGGTTTGTCAGTTTTTTCAAAAGGTAATTTCGATCTGTTTGCACCACCCTTGCCATAGGTGTCTCCGCCTTTCCTACAGTGGCCTCTGCTAAGGTGGTTATGGAGTTTTATCTGCATCTACTGGGCAGTAAAGCTCAGATGCTACCCGACTGGAAGCTCTACAATAGGATTTGTCCTTGCCCCCGCTACAGGTGGTAGTTAACTCGCTTCAATTGGATCTGCTTGAACTTCAAATGGCTTCTCTGTTTCTGGCACTAAATTAATACCTTTATTTGGCTGGCTATCGAATTGCGATTGGAAATGAAACCGAACAATTTATTATTGCTCTTTTCAAGAATCATCTGTCTATACTGATATTTCATACAATGAAATCGCTTGCTTGCTTTCTAATTATATGTGGTTCGCGGCTGCCGTTATTTATTTCCTTATTGAAACCTGACCGCGCTTATGTCAGGCTGCCTCTTTGATTAAATGGTTGATAGGTGTTGCGGTTATCGATCTCATATATGTATATGTTGCCCGACCTTGTATCTTTCCCCATCATCCGGAACTAACTACACAAAAATAGGAGACTCCGAGCGAAGATTTGACAGCTCGTATAGATCTATGGCTGCTTTCTCCGCTTAAACTGCTGCTTGAACAGAAAGCTCGGTCAACAAACCTCGGCTAATCGTCCACTTCATCGTCCACTTCAGAGTTTCCCCGTGCCGATAATGTAAGTACTACTATACCTTTGACCAAAAAATATGGATTGCTTTTACGTAGATAGCGTAAAAGCAACGTACTGAGAATTCTAAGGTTGTCAAAGAGCTTTATAAGGCGCTCCCGGTGCGAAAGGATTTGAATTAACAATCCAACCAAATTGGATTCGGTCTAGAAATTGATAACTTGTTAGAGATTTCTCGTCGGCTATTCCCGGAATCCCACTTTTCTATGTCAGTAATATTAGATCGTAAAGGTAAGGTTATGCATTTGTGGAGGTTCAGAGTTTGTGCATGCACTATATATCTATCTATAGTGCCTACACAAATTTTGTTATGCCTTTATAAGTAGCATCCCCAATAGTTCCTTCAGATTCCAAGTGGTTCACCATTCCTCTGGTTTGATTCTTCCTTTCTGGGCATTTGTACGATTTGTACCCAAATTCTCCGCATTCCATTTCTAGAGCCATAGCCTATTATTGTTCCAGATTCAACATCAGATCCTTTAGATTGAGATCAAGATCCCGCATCAAAGGTAGCAGCAAAATGTGGTTTAGCTATTGAAAATAAGACGATTACGCCTTGACTTCTGTCTGGGGAACCGGACAAAGAGCAGTAGAAACTTGGGGACCCTAACCAACCTGAGGGATATCCTAGGCGGAAACAATGATGGAACTATCAACTGGAGGAATGCTCCAAGCATTTTTTACTACCAATGTCAGTTCAATTTTCATAGTAGTTAGTTTTACAACAAGGTTAACCCTCTGCCTGCAGTCCCAAAATCCCCACCTTCCAGATCCGTTGTAATCTTCTTCCTCTTATTCTGTTGTCAAATGTGCAGAGTTTCACTCCGGTGTAAGATCTGGGGTAGGGTGTGGTCTAATATTCCGTGTTGTCAGTGTGGGCTAATGCACCCATTGTTGAATTTGAATCTCCTCCATTGTACATAGCATTTGACATTTGTCCACATGCCAAATCAAAAAGGTGTTTATCACTCATTCATTGCCAAGATGGTGTAGACCCTTGATTGGGCGGGGAAAGCACATTTTCTTGTGAGTTAAACCCCAAGGGCTTAGCTCAACTAGTTGTTGCCAATGTTGTTGGGCATTTGGTTAGTTTTATGCTAACAAGTGCCCAATTCAAATCCTCCTTGATGAGGTGCACTAGTCTACATCGATAGGTTTACCAGGGATGTCATCGAAGCATCCCTTGTGTTTCTCTGTGACGATTTTCTCAGAAAAATAAAAATAACAATTATATATATAAATTCTTCATCCCAAAGTTGTTGGATCCAACGGTGAAGAGAAAACATTTTTTCACTAGTGAGCAAGGTTCAATTAATGTGACGATTGTTCTTGGAGCCATGGGCCACCTTGAGGTAGTGGTCAAATGTGTGGTTGCTCCTAGAGGGATTATATTAAATGATTGCATGATCAATGCACACATAAGTGGATAAAACTCACCCCCATGTGCTTCAAATTTAAATAGTTGGTTGTTGAGCCACCCTCCGTTTGGATATTCTGGGGAAGAGGGGGTGATCCTGCGAGGTTTCCCTTGGAAAAATTATGTAGATTGTGCTCCAACTCAAAAAAATTACACTCATACATAAAAAAATGTAAAACTAAGTATGTAATACCTATATATATTACTCTTGTCGGATTCTGGCAAAAAGAGCCAAAACGTAGAACAGTTAAACAAATCACAATTTTTTTGTTGTTTATTGTTTAAATTGCATTTATGAACGCAGAAATGGATTCAGCGTGCTGAAAAACCTCGGGGGTACTTGGATTATACAGAATTAACTACTCAAGTTTGCATATCCAACAATTTCTTGTCGAATTTCGAGAAAACTTATGGAAAATATCCTCGGGAAAGGGCCAAAACATAGAACAGTTTGACTACACACACATATATCAACTAATATATAAGATTTATCTAATCACCCCACACCCCACACGGACTAATATATATAATCAACTTTATTGTATGTATACACACATAATTTGATCTTAATGTAGATTTATTTTATACATATAACTATATAGCATCATATTGTATTTATATAATCCATATAATATAACTTATCACTTGATGTACCTCATCTTCTCTCATGTAGGTAAAAGCAATGCACTCGTGACAGTGTCAACAATCACACTTTCCATCTTGATCTAGACATCCACTTGCACAAAAAAACACAAGTCTTCTTGCCATGGCGTAGATCATCTATTAAATATAACTAGCAAAAAGGGAGGGAAAATTTATGCCCATGCATTCCACAATCCCAAGATTTGGAGGATGATTGACATAAAATTTCCTTCACCCCTCTAAAATGTCTAGGGTTTAAATTAGGGTCCAACCCTAATTCTCTTAGATAGGAGAAGAGGTTATCTAATGTATTGGGGCCATATCTATTAAATAAGGTCCATGAGATAGTAAAGTGTGAAATCAATAAATGTAAGTTGGTTTCATTAAAAAAGGTCCATTGATTATTATTTGAGGCCTCATTTGTGGAGATCCACTAGGTGGTTAGGATTTTGGTCAATTAGAAACTATATATAGTAGTAGAAGCTATATAATCAGTTGCCAAGTTAATATTATTGTATTTGGAGCTCTACTCAGTTGGATTTACTATTATTATTTCCATATTGTAGTTCTTCTTATGTTCTTTACATAGTTATATTTCTATTTATCTTGAACTAAATGTTTTGTATCTCGATCTAAATGTTTTGTTTCAACTATCAAGGAACACCAAAAGTGGTATCATAGCACTTTCCTTTGCTAGCAGACACTCAAATTAAAGAAAAATATGCTAGATACATGTTTTGATATCTTTTAATAACACAAGAATTTATCATTTAAGAGGTAAACTTGTGGTTGGGGAAGAATACACCTAGAACATACAAGTGACATCACTTGGTTGGACACCATTGTAACCTCTATTGGTGCCCCTTTGTGTAGTATCACATCAGAGGTCACTTATATATGGATTTGTCTTCCACGTACCCTCAGGTATATCGAAAACCCCCTAACCAACCTTACATAAGCCTATAGTACATCGAGAACAATGCTCAAGGAGATCACTCTCTTGTATTGGGAATCAAGTAGTACGACTAAGGTCATGCTCTATCCTCCTTAGTTAGTGTCGTGAAATGTTCGACTGACTACTATTGTTGAAAACCCTCACTTATATAAGAGATTTATAGCACTCGATGCTCCTTTGTCCTTAGGACCCTGCAAACCCTAGCTTTTGGAGTAGGCAACAAAATTCCTACATAATTTGCAATATCAGGGATTTAGGAATTCTTTCATCATAATAATACTTAAACAAGAGTAATACTCGCATTGGGTTTTTTAAAAAAATTATGGGGCCTACCCATACCATTATGGGATGCTAGCTAAAACAAATCCTTGTCCTATACTAATTGTAGTGGTGTACCTCTCCTATAACCTCTTTTTGTGTGTGTAACCACTAGTATAATTGTGTGTGACCCCTCTGCAAATTTTGTCTCGTGACACTAATTGTATTGGGATAGCTCTTATTTAACCTCTTAGTTGACCCTAAGATCTCGTGACCCTCACTTGCAACATGTCAACCATGGATGAACTCAAGAAAATGGTTCAATCTCTCACTTGACCGATCAAAACAATTGAGACCTAACGAGACTACCCTCAATGTGCAAGTCAACCTTTGTTTTGATAAGATTGAGAAGTTGGATGGTAAGCATGATGATGATGGCTTGGGTGAAGGCTCTAATAAGGATAAGCACATTGATGAGGAAGAAGGTTATGATCATGACCATTCCTTTTCTAATCATTCCCACTATATTATGCCTCATTTACCTAAAGTTGATATGTATAAGCTTCATGGGTTGGATCCAACAGATTGGGCTAACCAAATGGATCATCAGTTTTTCCTCCATACCATAAAGAACGACATATTGAAACTTTAAATCAATGTTCTATATCTAGACAAGGAACATTGGTAGTGATGGAAATGGCATAAGAAATCATGTACATGGTTCATTACATGGCAACATTTCGTCAAAACACTATTTGCCCATTTTATTCCAGATAGTAATTTTGTGGGCCAACTTACCAAATTGCATCAAACAAGGATAGTGGAAGATATATGATGCTTTTGAGCATTTGGTCATCAAAATATAAAATTTAGTTGATGAATTTTCTAAGCAATTCTTTATCAATGGTATTAAGGAGGACAACAAAGCCCAAGTGGAAATGAATCACACTACTACCTAGTTTGAGACCACTTAGCTCACTCATCATGCTAAGGTTGTGTCCTATACCCAATCCAAACACCCCAACTTTGCTTCATACCCACATCCAAATGTGGTGGCCCTTCAACAATCTACTCCAGCACCCTCATGGTCCACAATTTGACTTGGGCCAAAATGGCAAAAGGCCAACTCAAGGATCTCTACTGCAACTTTGATGAAAAATATTATGGGGCATAAATGTAAGGAATAGAAATTATTTATGGCCATCTCCAAGGACATTTATAATGATGAAGTTGACAACATGACTCAGAGGACATCCCCACCCCACCCAAGGACATTCCTCTTCATGACTAATAGGGTGAAGAACTCCAAATGTCTCTTCATGCCTTGACCAATATTTCCTCTCCTCAGACATTAATTTGATATTTATCAAGCATCAAAATGTCATTGTGTTAATCCATAATGGTAGCACCCATATATTATTCATTGTCATGTCAACCAAAAGCACACTACTATATCCATGTTGTCAACAAATTTCAAATTATGATTGAGAATCATGGATCTATGAATGTTGTGGCCAATATGAAAATGTGAAACTTCAAATGGGTGATTATTCCCTGAAAAATAATGTGTTTCCCATTGAAATGGGTGGTTGTGATATTTTTTTGGGTGTTGAATGATTGAGAGCATTACGCCCCATCATCATGGATTTCCTAGAGTTATACGAGTTTCCAGAAGGATGGGCATTCCTACTCTCTCAAAGGTTTCAAAGTAGGCTCTCTAAAAATATTTAACATCCATTGAATAGAAAAGCTCTTAAAAGGGGGTCATTTAGGCATTATTTCACAATTCCATGATTTTTAGCCTTAGATGCTTCTCATCCCATTCATCGGGAATTATAATTAATTTTGCACAAACATTTCCCTAAGGACTACCACCCTACCATGGTGAGAATTATCACAATATCTCGTTGCTCCTTGGTATCCTCCCACCCACTATGCACGCATATTGCCATCCTTTTTCCCAAAAAAAATTGAAAAATATCATTCAGGATCCTTTAGCAGCAAGTGTCATCCATTCTAGTACTAGCCCCTTCTCCTCTCCAATCATCATGCTTCTTAAAAAAGAAGTCACTTAGTGCATGTTTCTCGACTTTTAAGTTCTTAAAGACTTCATTGTCAAACATAAATTTTCCATTATGATCATTAACGTTCTCTTAGATGAGCTTCATGGCACTTAGTTCTTCAACAACTTTAACTACTCCAATTATCACCAAATTCACATGAAGGAAGCAAATATTCCAAAAACTCTTTTCTATACTCAAGGTCATTACAAGTTTTTGGTGAAGTCTTTTTGTTTTTGCAATGCACCTTCCACTTTTTAGATTCTCGTAACAAAATATTTGACCCCTTCTATGCCATTTTGTCCTAGTTTTCTATGATGACATCTTGGTCTACAACAAAAATTGGGTAGCATGTGTGGATCAAGTATTACAACTCCTCTATAATCACAAGATGTTCCTCAAACGTTCTGAATGTGCTTTTGGTGTCTCATAAGTGGAATATTTGGAACACATTATTAGTGCGAAGTGTGTGCATGTTGATCCTAAGAAAAATGAGGCGATGGATTGGCCTCAGCGAAAGACCCTCAAAATTGTATGGGTCTTTTTTGGCCTCGCAAGTTACTATAAGAATTTTATGTAGCACTATGGTAAAATATTATCTCCCCTCACCACCTTTCTCAAAAATAATGTCTTTCGTTGGAATGAGGAGGCCAAATAGATTTTCCAGGGTCTAAAATATGTTATGTGTATTACCTAGTATTAGCCATGTCGAACTTTCCATAAGACTTTTGTCTTGAAATGTGATGCCTATGAATAATGGATTAGGGTAGTGTTAATGCAAGAGGGATGCTCATTGGCCTTAACTAGCAAGCAATTGTGTGACAAAAACTTGGGCAAATCCACCTTGAGAAGGAAATGTTGGTTCTTCTTCATGCAATTGATAGATGACATCCTTACTTGATGGGGTGTCATTTCCATATTAAAATTGATCATCACAGCTTGAAATATTTCCTGTAACGGAGGTTTACCTCCCTAGAGTAGCAAAAGTGGGTCACTATAGTGTTAGGATACAACTACGATATTATCTACAAGAAAGGAAAGGAGAATGTGGTGGTTGATGCTCTATCTAGGAAGTATGATGAGGAAGGTTTTGTATTTGTCTTATTTTTCCTAATGCCATATTAGCTGCAGGAAATTCATTAAGAATGGTTACCAAATACCAACATTGTGCACATGATCCACCAACTACAAGGTTGTTGATTTTTCAATAGGCAAGGTTTAATCATGAAGTTCATTTCATTTTAGCATTTTACTTAAACCATAAACAATTATATTGCAGCAACCAAGATCACAAGAAGAAACACCATGCACAAAGTACACAAGAAGTATCCTAGGAAACCCTTCTCAACAAGGGAAGAAAACCCAACCAATACTTTGCTATATTCTTCAAGAGAAAGACCTCCACCATAAAGAAAACCTAGCACACAAAAGGGTGCTTACAAACCCTAGAAGACTAGCACCCAAGAGAGGTGTGCACTTTTCCCAAGAAGATGTACTTGCTGAAATTTCCAAACTCACACAAAAGATGTGATTCCTCAATGGGGAATTTACCTTTACTTATACTAGACTTGACTTGTCAACAAAAGTGTCTATTGGCATAACAGGGTCGACCTCTCTAGCTCACAATATAATTAATAATAACCAGATTAATTATCTTTTACATTAATTATCAATTACATTAAGGTGGGGCCGACATGTACCCTTTACATTACAATTAGGGTTACAGGTAGGTCTGACTCTTGAACAATATAGCAAGGGATCTCATACACCCACTAGTGCTCAGCCACTAGGGGCACATCCATAGGGATGTCCATATCTCTATCTCACTGCGTCTCACAGGGGAACCACATTCACTAGTGCTCAGCCACTAAGATCACGTTCACATGTGCTCATCCACAGGCACTTCCAACTCAACAGATCTTCTTTCCCACTGCATTACACAAGAGAGTCATCTAGAGTTCATCATCTCAACTCTCTGCTCAGAGGAGGCTAATATATCGCTTTCATCTCTGTGTCATAACGATGCACCCAACTCATGGGAATTCACACGTTCACCTTGTGCTCAACGACAGAGACGTCCAACTCAGTGGATCTTCTTTCTCAGTGCATTACACAGGAGAATCATATGGAGTTCTTCTCAACTCTCTGTAAGGAGGAGGCCATCACTACGTTCCAGCTTTGTCTCAGATAGGAACCACACACCCATCTCAAGGGCTCTCTCTCAGGTATGTGTCGTAGAGGATGTCTCACGCAGCTATAATCATCAACACTCCCTCTCAGCTAGGGAGGCATTCTCCACCAGCCAAGTCTCTCACGAAAATACTCAAACTTTTTCTTGGCAAGCGGTTTGGTGAAGATATATGTGCTCTGCTCATAGGTAGGAAGATATTTCACATGTATTGTCTTCCTCTGCACCATGTCTCTGATATAGTGATACTTTATCTCTATGTGTTTCAATCTGTCATGAAACATGGGGTTCTCAGAGAGCTTCACACAACTTTGGTTATCACAATGAATAGTAGTAGGATCCATCTCATGATCGAATAAGTCAGTTAGAAGTTTTTGAAGCCACACTGCTTCACGGACTACTACACTCAATGCAATGTACTCTTCTTCTGACGTATTCAATGCCACTGAGCTTTGTTTTCTGCTACATCAGGAAACCATGGCATACCCTAAAGTGAAGCAACAATCGAAGGTGCTTATCCTGTCCACTGCGCTCCCTGCCCAATCTGCATCGACATATCCCTGTAGGCTTAAGTCTACACTGGAGGCATATCTTAGGCCATAACCAACTGTGCCTCGTAAGTATCTCAATACATGTTTTGTTGCTATCCAGTGTGTTTGTCTCGGTTGGCTCATAAACTGGCTAAGCACATTCACTACATAGCATATATCTGGTATGGTGTTAACCATATACATCAGTTATCCAATCAATTGTTTATATAAGTGTGGATCTACCTCTCCTGGATCAGTATCACCCATCTTCTTCAAATCCATCACCATTGGAGTGGGCATGGATTTGCATTCTGTCATACCGAACTTTTTCAATATCTCCACAGTATATTTTCCTCGACTTAGGAAAATATCATCTGTCCTCTACCATACTTCTAGTCCCAAGAAGTAGTGCATCAAGCCCAAATCCTTCATTTCAAATTTAGCAGTCAATGCTCATTTGCATTCAATAATGAGTCTCTCTGAACCGGTGAGGAAAAGATCGTCCACATATAGGACCAAAATCAAACACGCATTGCCATCAATGTGATAATATAAGTTTGGATCAACAACACTTTTGTTGAATCCCAAACTCATAAAAAATCTATCCATTTTCTCGTACCAAGCACGAGGTGCTTGCTTTAGACCATATAGGGCTTTCTTCAACTTGCACACATGAGATATTTTGTTGTGTATAACAAATCCTTCTGGTTGCTCGATATAAACTTCTTTCTCAATTTCACCATTGAGAAAGGTTGTTTTTACATCCATATGGTGTAGCTTCCAACCCATGGAAGCAACTAACGCAATGATAGAACAAATGGAGGTGTATCGGGCTACTGGAGTAAAAGTCTCGTCGTAGTCAACTCCCTCTATTTGTGAGAACCCTCTGGCTACAAATCTCGCTTTGTATTTTTCGATGCTTCCATCAACTGCATGCTTGATTTTATAAATCCATTTGGAAGTCACTACAGACTTTCCCTCTGGTCTTGGAACAATATCCCATACATCATTTTTCA
>WSFP011480656.1:0-16240 GCA_009831015.1 Picea engelmannii | reverse complement strand
TGAGTAGTGGTATTCTCCACAATGTCCCACAACTCGTTCTCTTGCAAAAGCAAGATCATCCTCTCCTTCCAAGCACCAAAATTTGTTGCCCCATCAAGTCTGTCCTCAACCCTCAAACCAGTAGCCATGACCCTCTTTCTGCTAAAAATCACAAATTAAAAAAATATGCCCTGTGAAGTGACTGTTGTCCCAACTTTCTGTCCGCTGAAATTTATGCTTCCCTTCAACTCAGCTCTGATACCATGTAAATTTTTCAGACCCCAACCCAGTTTCAGTCTCGTTGATTTTTTAGCCAAAGTTAAATGCCCAAACCTAGTTTCAGCATTGTTTCAGCACTGTTTCAGCATATGTTTCAACACAATTTCAGCATTGTTTCAGCATATGCTTCAGCATTGTTTCAGCATATAAAAACTTAACAGAAAATAAACTTCAGAACTGAAACACGGGGATTATGAACATCATTTTCAACACAGAAATAAAATATCAGCAGTATGCAAAACTCAGAAAATACAGACACAGAGATTTTCGGTCTAACTTCGACCCTGGAAAAACCCACAAGGGGAAAACTAGTGAGAGAGGGCTTTTTATTATTTATGAGCTTCTGAGAAATTTCTTTTACAGCATATTCATCTTCAGAAATTTACACAAACTTATCTGGACTTTCTTTCGCTAAAATCCTTCTGAACAGTCCTGGAAAATGCTCCTCAATTTTTGTCCCAGAAATCCGTACAACTATACAGTTGCCCCAACAATTAATGTTGTACGGACTATCTCGAAATTCGTGCCAAAACTCTGCTAAGACTATACGAAAAACCCAACATGAACAGCTCCTTGTGAACCATGTTGTACGGCCCTCAAAATTCATGCCAAACTGTACAGACTATACGAAAATACACTCAGAAATTTATTACAGCAATTACCTCGATTTTTGTGCCAATAAATGTCGTATGGCAGCCTTGGAATGCATGCCAATACTCTCAGAAATTGCAGCTGTTGTCCTCCTCGATTTTTGTGCACATTAAATGTTGTACAACCTCCACAAATCCATATGGTATGGCCTGTTCTTCCTTGTTGTCTTCTGCCTCGAAATCTGTGCTGCTCTTTGCCTTGGGATGCGTGCTCTCCTTCAGCAAATGTTGTCTCTTTTCTTCAGCTCGACCTCTCTCTTTCTCTCTCTTGCTCTCTCTTGTTCTCTCAACAAGAATGCTTGAACTACCCAAGAATGGGTGCACCGTCTTGCCCTAGTCGACCTCATGAGGGAAGGTGAGGGGTTTTCTAATCTAACGGTTGAGATTAGATTAGATAGGTGGCTAAGATTTGGTGTCTCTTCACTCACCCTCACTTTAGTCATAAAGTCACCTTTTAATTTGCATCTCACAAATTAAATGACTAGGACCCAAATTAGGCACTTTCTCCCCCTTAGGCGCCTAGGGAAGAGAAACAATTGCCTTGGTACTTTATTTTAATTAAAAATTTAACATAAATATGAATGATTCCTCTCCCAAATCAAAGGATTAAGTCGATGTGGATGTTTCTCCACGCAGATGTTATATCTTCTAGAGGATGAGGAGCACACCAGTCAACAATTCGCAAATAAAATACTAAATTAAACACTGCAGTCTCTGATGACAAGTTTTTCCTATCATCAATGAGACAAACTCTTGTTCAAACGGTCAGCAACAAATATGTGATTAAATGCCTTCAAAAAAATAGTGGATCCAACACTAGGTGGACAGACGTACATGTCTCTTTACACTGGGCGGTGACAACATGACCCCTCTCTTCACACAACGTTTCTCTATTGTGCAACAGAATCTCTTGTGACAGGAATGAGAGAAACTTCAATCCTTCTCTCCAAACGACGACTCTTTTTCACACAATCAACAATATTTCAACAGCAATTCTGCACCCTCTAATTCCTTTGCATCGTCGTCTCCTTTGGTACAGTCAGGAATTTCCAGTATGTGGCCACACTTTCCAAGCAGTGTCGACAGTAGATATGTTGATCTGGGCGGACCTCTAATCCATGTAGCAAACGCACACAATATTGCAACAACAAATAAGCAATTGCAAACAACAAATTGATTCTCAGCAAATTTCTCATCCTGCAAACAGCAAATATGATTGGTCCTCCAGATCTCATGTTTCTACGCAAGTCGCGTAGGTCATCAGTCTCCACACCACTCGCTGCTACACGTTGCCAACTGAACTAGATGGCTTCTTCACACACTAGAACTCTCCACGCTCAGAAAATTTCAGGCAAAAATCTCCAACACACGAATCCATCTCTGTTACAACAGACAGATTTATCATGTGTCCATGGCTCTATCTAGATAATCTCCTTACCACGTAATGGATGGGATTCTGATCTCCACAATCACCCACTCTGATTCCTTGACAACACAGGGAGTGATACCTAGTGATCATGTGACAACTTTTCGATTTCTTCAGCACAGAACAATGATGACAGGTGCCACAATGCAACTCTTAACTCACCAGCGAATGCAGTTTAACAACAGTGTTCTTTAATACACATGGCTCTTTTCCCTCATACTAGAGATTCAAATTTTCAGGGATTCTTTCAACGAGTTCAACAGTACTTCTCCACACAATAGCACCAATTTCTCCACAAATCACATCTCTCGGGATCCCTGACATCACACTACTCCTTTCTCCCAGTAGTTCACAGACAACAATGCTCCTCCTCCATAGGGATCCTCACCTCCAGGCAAGAAATATCTCCATTGGGATCTCACATAGTGACTTTCACAACTTCAACTCACACAACAATGACTTTCACAAGCTCAATGCATGGGCTTTCCTTCACACGCTATCAGAATGGAGGATTCAAAGAGATCCTTACAACAATTTCTCCTTCATGGAGGTGGCACATTACACGTTGGATGACAATCCACACAACACATGACACATTATCTCTTTCAAAAAATTCTTAGTGGATCCTCCAATGCCAGATGGGAGACTTACCACCATCATGTGAGCTCTTCTAGGTGGGCGGCTACAACTCTACAAACAACGAGATTCCTTCATGTGGGTCTTTACACATGCGTCAAACCTTCTCCAAATGGGGTTGTTTCCTCCTCCGGGATAACAACACAATCCTCTCTTTCACGCTTCACTCAAAGAAAAGCACCCACGCTGCAACTTCACACAATCTCCTCTTACAACAACACCGATTACATTTACTCCAAATGGAAGACTCCTCATACAGATCTGTGAATAGTGGACAATAGCAAAGTCTCTCCTCATCTGCACAGTGGCGGCTCTTCTTACCTCGACGATCACCAAAAATATCTAGACTTAGACAATAGTGGAATCAATTCCACTAGCAACGGCTCACGTTCACACAATAATTCTGGCACAGTCAGGAAACACTACAATAGACGGCTCCTTTACTCAGCCTCTAACCTCGCTTTGATACCAACTTGAAATTGGAGAATAACACAGCGATACGGTGAGGCCACAAGGGCTCACACAAGTGAGACTATGATCACACACACTATATCACATTGATTAGAAATCCATTACATATATAGTTGTAGAAAAACAAACTGACTATAGAACAAACTCCTATAAAATAGGATCTAAAACCACTCTCATACCAAACTTATGCAAGAATGTAACAACTCAATAACCTCTTTCTAACAACATTCTAATTTCTCCATCATTTCTCCAACAAACTTACCAAGTGAAAAAGCTTAGAAGGTCAGGGCCTGATCTACACACACCAAGGAAAGGGAGAACCTAACGAATCAGAGTCTACATTTAGGAGCTACAAAGGCATGGAAATTCGATTCGCAGAACGTAGACGAGTCATGAGATAGTCTCTTCATCAATTTATCCACCTATTTAGTAGGCCTTTCATCCACTTTATCGAGCCAAACTCTCCATGAAAGCATGAAATTACTTCTCGTTAGAGATTACTAGGTATGTTCATGTTTTAATGTCCTTTCAAGATCTTTGAGACCTATATATCCCTTTTTTTAATTGAAATTTAAAAAAAAAAAAAAAAAAAATTACTATATATTTTCTTTCATAATAGAGGCCCGAGGAGATGTAGAGTATTGAATGGGTTAAAGAACACAATGGATTTAACTCAACGAACTAGATTGACCCAAAGAAAGCATGATCAACCCCAAGGTAACATAGAGTACGATCCATTTCAATAAGCAGTGCTCCCTATGAAATGAAACGAGTTTGATATGTGCTCAGAACAACCTCAATCCCTCATCCTCTTCTCACTAACAGTGAATTCACTAGTCCACCCATCAACGAATACTATAAACAAGATTCACTCTATAAAAGGAATTGTATGGACACACACCAGATGTTTCAAATCGCCAGCCACTTGGCCAGAGAAAACATCCATTTATTAAGCATCACAATAACTCACGTGTGTCAATCTACTGCATGCACTCAAACTATCGATACCACACTTTGTTGGCTAGGTAAATGTGTCTCACAACTTAGTCATTGTTATCAACATGACTATGTCTTTCTATTCAAACCAATAAAAACTCCATTGTTTAGATTTCTTGTGTCGTTAGCAGAAAAAGAAGAAAGATGTTTGGTTCATATTATGGCTCCAACTAATAAACTATTTACACTAACATCTTATGACTTGCAAATTGACACTCTAGTGCTCAAAATGAATTTCACATTTTTATGATTTTGTTCTTGACGAAAACAATGCAGACTTCAATTTCTTTTGCATTTGTGACTTGGATTTGATACATGAAATCACTCAAAAAAAATTCGTCCACATTTGTTCGTGTTTATTTAATGCATCTTTGTCCGTTTTAAGACTAGCAACTTGATAATGGAAATCTCGAAATATTATATTTCTTAGTTAACCAACAAAACGAAGATGCTAACTTTAAAAATACTTTATTAACTTTGATTCATATTATAAATATGATGAAGTCATTTTTTAAATATTATTATTATAATAGATTTAAAAACACTTTATGAACTTTGCATCAAACTATAAATGATGTCATTTTTTAAATATTATTATTATAATAGCCTGCGTTTAAATTTATTTTCCTTTTTAACTGTTATTGCTATAATAGTACTTTGTTGGCTTTGCATAAAATTATAAATTTAAAATGTATTATAATAATCATATAAGCACTTCTTTGGAGTTGGATCAAATTTATAAGCACTTCTTTGGATTTGGATCAAATTTTAAATGTGTTATTCTGTTATATTTTCACATTATATGGTGACTTGAAAAAAGGATTGAACTAAAAGTTCATCTGATGGTATCTTAAAAGCATGATGATAGTAAAGCAATAATACATTAATCTAACACATTGAAATAATTTTTCAAATAAATAATTGTTTCATGGTAATTTAGTCCTTACCAAGTAATGGACTAAGCTACCTGTTGGATATATCCACTCATTTATTGTTTTTGCTAAAGGGTTTGTAACCACAAAACTAATACAATTGTTGCATTCCATGTTTTAACACCTAATATGATAGCTTAGTTTGTTACTTGGTGTTATCACATATAGTTGTCAAGAGCAGCAGGTCGTCCAAGTTTGTGGTCTGCACAGGAAGCGTCCAAGGGCAACATGCAAAGCAGCTCATTTCAAGCTTAAAATACAAATAGGCAGGCCCATTTTTCAATAGCGGAAATCCCCTATGAAGTTCAGATTAGCGGCTCCCGGGCATCTGGAACTGTAGAGTTGCGCGAAGTATAGCACCAGAGAAAAGAGTCCCGAAGTGTCGAAGTCCCAAAGGGCCGAAGTAATTCTTAGTCGTCCGATTCAAGTGGGCCACGTGTCATCATATTCTCAACTCTAGAGGTTTTACCTGGAGGGAATTGGAGTTTGAGAATTGAAATTCCCGAAGGCCGATTTGGGAAGCAAATCTCAGTCGTTGTTTTGAAGGGGAAGATTTGATCCATCAATCTAAAAAGCGCCAGAGATGAGTCGTTGATCAGAGGGCCTAATATTAGATCGCAAGATCAAAAGTCATGCCAAATTGTGGGTTCGGAATGTGCGCACGTTTTAAAATCTCAAGGGCGGGCCGCAATCGGAACAGTGGTTTTTTAAAAAGGGACACATGGCAGTTCATGGCGAATTGCGAGGACAAAAGAGGTTTTATTTCAGACCACCCTTGGTAGCGCCTGCAATCGTGCAATTGCGTAGGGTCATGGTCCTAGGTCACATTGAAGATGGAGCGATGGAGAGTAGTTGTGCCAATGGTCGAAAGCGTCTATATCGATCACACAAGAATATTTGCATGGCTTCGAGATGTCAATATTGACTCAAAGAAGTCATGGGAAGTGCCTGAAACATTCATGGGTGTCAAGCCTTGTCACGATCTCGATGAAGAAATTTAATGGAAATGGGAGTGGTGGTTGAAAATTCAACTCACTCCATAAATGGAAAGCATGTTGAGGATGGTCGCGAGTGCAAATTGGTAATCTGAAGTTTCCTTCTGGACGGATTTTCCTGCAAAACACATAATTGAGGCGAGCTTGCATCTAACCTGAGAAGGCCTGCACATTCTAACAGAGCGGGCACCGACTGAAAACTTTAAATGCAGTGGTCTGATCACGTTGCTGGTGGTTGCAGCATTTCTGAGTATATATAGGCAGTTTTAGTATTTTGTTATGGTCGATGGTTGAGCAGTGCTCCCATTTTGTAAACGTTTGATGAAGAACATTGGTTCTCTGGTTATGTATTTGTTTTTGAGACATCTTGGTTAATCTAAGTCAAATTTCTTACTCCATCTTATTTGCCTCTGATACTGAGAGAGTTCATGAATGAATGATTCACATGGATTGTTGTAACTGTATTATGATTAATGTTTGATTATAGTGTTGTTATAATTTCTTTCAGTTTCTTTGAGATTTGAATTCAAGAGGACCTTGTGTTTGAGTTTTTTCCTCCTTAAGTTGTTGGAAGACATGATGTCCATAGCAGACCTCTACACTTTCTCACCAAAGTCTTCCTCCTATTCACCTTTACTCCAACTTACTGACTGAAGTTGATACAAGACCTCAATTGCTTGTGCATGCCAGCCCATATTTTCTGAGTTAGAATGTCATTATCTCGAGTCTTATACATTTGACCCCCTTGAAACTCATTTACATTTACTGTATAACTGATGGGTATTGGGCTTATCCTCATTACATTCTGAGGGTGATTCCTAGTGCTAACATAAATGGTGTCGTTGTCGAGGATGGATTTGAGCAGATTGCAAAGCTCCCTAGGAAGAACGACATAGATCCAACTCTTGATGGTAGACAAGAGAGCGATACAAAAATTGACTATAATCATCTACCTGGCGACTCCACATTAGAAACTCCACTGGGGAGGATCCTATTGACAGAAAGATGAAGGGAATGACTAGGTATCATCTTATGAGCTTTCTTCGTGAAGTTTTGTTGTTCTTTATCATCTCATTTTTGTTTTTCCCTTCACATATAAATATGATCATATTTTTCTTTGTTTATTCGGTTGATCACCAACCTTCCTTTATATATCCATTCTTGGAATAAGCAGACATGATTTATGTCTGTGTTGTAGATGTTGATATTATATCCTCAGCTCATCCTAGTCATAAAGATGAGCTTCATATTGAAGCCCCTCCTGAACTCAATCACCCTTGCAGCCCTAGGGAGGTTGAAACTGATCCACAGCCTCCTCAAATCTCATCACATCCTGTTATTACTGTTGAGCCTTACCATTAGTGTGTTAAGCCTCATATTCATCCCACTAGTTTTCAAACTAGAATCAGAGACAAGTTGTTTAAACCTTTAAAGATTCCATATCATCTTCATCCTTTTCCTCTTGATTTATTTAAGTACTTTCCTCATTTTTCTTGAGAGGATCATGTTACAGCTGAGAGGCATGTGGAGGCTTTCGAGAATTTTATTGATCAGTTTGAGATAGTTCATGAGGATGTTACAATGAGGTTGCTCTCCAAATCCTTGCTAGGAGATGTTGTTGTATGGTTTAAGGGTTTGGGAGTTGTCTCCATTGGTTCATGGATTGAATTATGCAATACATTTTTAAAGGGTTGGGGTGAGAACAAGTCATTTGATCAATACCTACATGAGTTCACTACTTTGAGAAGGGGAAAAAAGGAAGTTTTGTCTTCTTTTAATTGAAGGTTTCACAGCTTGTATTGCAGCCTACCCCTAGAAATTAAACCTTCTGAGAACGCTACCATGGTGTATTACATAGTGTCTCAACACTCTGACCTTGTTTTGTATCTTAGGGAAAGAAAATCTACATCTCTATCACAGTTATTCATGGATACTGAGGAAGTGGAGGAACACCTCTGAGCTTGTGGCATGATTCAAAGTCAGTATCATGACAACTCTGAACATGAGGCAGATTTTACTTGTTGTCCCTATGAAGGAAAGAATGTGGATGATTTTGTCCTCGAAGCAAGTATCTTGGACAGCCTTGTTTCTAAGGAAGTCATTGTCTCAAACATTGACCAAGAGTTGTTTGTTGTTGACAAACACTTTGGTGATGAATGCTTTGCTGGTAGAGAGCACCCCGAAACAAGACGTTATGAATGTCAAGAGTCAAAGGTTTGTTATGAACATACCGGTGATGGTGATGAACAAAATTTTTCTATGTTTAGTTTGGAGCCTTTTGGCGCAATTTTGGTTTATGATGATGATTATGATCCTTGTAAATTCTATGGAGGTGTTGAAAGGGATTTTCATATGCAGTTGATCTCTCATCCATAACCCACAAATGAACAACCCTGTCTTGATGAAAATCATGTGTATGAACAACTAGAAGTAGCAGTTACTGTTGTTCCTAAAGTGGATATTTTTCACAGTTATATTCTTGATGAAATTACTATTTTAGATATTGATCGTAGATATGAGGGGAAACCCATTTTTGATGAATATTCTAGTGATGATGAGTAGCAGACCATCCCCACAGTATGTGCAAAGATGATTAGCAATCATCCCACAGGTGGTTCTGAAGTTACGAAGCATATTTTTGACCCACAGATGCCTGTATCTGTCATTCAATAAGGTGTGCTTGTAGAAGACATCAAACAAACTGTCAGCGGCTATGACACAATGAAGGTAACCTTCCATAAGTTAATCATGTGTTGCCTTCAGTTTCATGACCCTGTCGATGAGTACATAGTGTTATACTTCTCAAATGCTTTGGAGCATACAGGCTTGATATTTTTAGCAGCACTTGAAAGTAATATGGGCGATCATAAGAGTGAAATTAGTCAACTGCCCCCTTGTTTTTTATGGATCACTTGCAGTGAAGCGAAGGATTCTATTATCAAACAGTTTGAATGGATCTTGTGGAAGTTTTCCTTCACCTAGCCCATTGTAAAAGTCAGTTAGCTTAGGTTTTGTACATAAATAAGCTCCTTCTGGAGCATGTGTGTTTGTTTTCCTTTCCTAAGTAGAATAGTGTACCTGTGATCCTCAGCAGGATGTTTTTGAGCATGACTCCATAGCCCAATGCAGAAGGCGACTAAAACTACTTGTTCTTGGCAACTCGTAGGGAGCATGCCATCCCTTATGGAGCCAAATGTTATCACATATAGTTGTCAAGGGAAGCAGGTCATCCAAGTTCGTGGTCTGAACAAGAAGCGTCCGAGCACAGCATGCAGAGAAGCTCATTTCGGGCTTAAAATACAAATAAGCGGGCCCAGTTTTCAATGGCAGAAATCCCCTATGAAGTTCAGATTAGTGGCTCTCGGGTATCTGGAAATGTAGAGTTGCGCGAAGTATAGCGCCAGAGAAAAGAGTCCCGAAGTGTCGAAGGCCCAAAGTCCCGAAGGGCCAAAGTAATTCTCAGTCGTCCGATTCAAGTGGGCCACGTGTCGTCAGATTCTCAGCTCTGAAGGTTTTACTTGGAGGGAAATGGAGTTTGAGAATTGAAATTCCCGAAGGCCGATCCGCAAAGCAAATCTCAGTCGTTGTTTTGAAGGGGAAGATCTAATCTGTCAATCTAAAAAGCGCCAAAGCTGAGCCGTTGATCAGAGGGATTAATATTAGATTGCAAGATCAATGGTCATGCCAAATTGCGGGGTCGGAAGGTGCGCACATTTTAAAATCTCAGGGGCGGGATGCAATCGGAACCGTGGTTTTTAAAAAAGGGACGAGTGGCGGTTCATGGTGAATTGCGGGGACAAAAGCGGTTTTCTTTCAGACCACCCTTGGTCGCGCCCGCAATCGCGCAATTACGTAGGGTCATGGCCCTAGGTCACATTGAAGATGGAGCCATGGAGAGAAGTTGAACCAAAGGCCGAAAGCGTCTATATTGGTCACAAAAGAAGATCTGCATGGCCTCGAGATGCCGGGATTGACTCGAAGAAGTCATGGGCACCGCCTGGAACATTCATGGGTGTCAAGCCTCATCACGATCCCGATGAAGGAAGTTAATAGAAATGGGAGTGGTGGTTGAAACTTCAACTCACTCCATAAATGGAAAGCAGGTCGAGGATGGCTGCGAGTGCAGATTGGTAATCTGAAGTTTCCTTCTGGATGAATTTTCCTGCAAAACAAATAACTGAGGCGAGCTCGCGTCTGACCTGAGAAGGCCTGCACAGTCTGATAGAGAAGGCACCAAGTGAAAACTTTAAATGCAGTGGTCCAATCATGTTCCCAGTGGTTGCAACATTTATGAGTATATATAGGCATTTTTAGTATTTTTTTATGGTCCATGGTTGAGCAGTGCTCCCGTTTTGTAAACTTTTGATGAAGAACACTGGTTCTCTGGTTATGTATTTGTTTTTTAGACATCTTGGTTAATCTAAGTCATCTTTCTTACTCCATCTTATTTGCCTCTGATATTGAGAGAGTTCATGAATGACTGATTCACATGGATTGTTGTAATTGTATTATGATGAATGTTTGATTATAGTGTTGTTATAATTTCTTTCAGTTTTTTTGAGATTTGAATTCAAGAGGACCTTGTGTTTGAGTTTTTTCCTCCTTAGGCTGTTGGAAGACCTGATGTCCATAGCAGACCTCTACACTTTCTCGCCAAAGTCTTCCTCCTATTCACCTTTACTCCAACTTACTACTGAAGTTGATACAAGACCTCAATTGCTTGTGCATGCCAACCCAGATTTTCTGAGTTAGAACGTCATTATCTCGAGTCTTATCCATTTGACCCCCTTAAAACTCATTTACATTTATTGTATAATTGATGGGTGTTGGGCTTATCCTCATTATAATCTGAGGGTGATTCCTAGTACTAACACTTGGCAGAGACTAAACTACCATGCAACCTTTATTTGTAAAAAATGTATATACTTACTATTTAAGCAATGAAACTTTGATGTACTACGTTTTAGATTAAACTCTGAAATGAATCAAAACTTCCAAACCCATATAACTCATTCATATTCATATTATTATATGGGAACTTAAGTAAAATGAATGAAAAAGGCTTGGTAAGAAGTGGTAAAACAACCATCAATTATAATTAGAGTGATGGAATTTAAAAAGTAATTTTTTCATCTACATAATTTAGTCATTATATACTGTCACAACACTTCAACAATCATTACCCATTTTTATTATAATTCTTAAGATGGGTTGGATTTCAAATTCCAATTCTCATGTTGTTTTCACTAAAAGACTTTACCAATTATATATAATACTTATTCTTTTTATATAATGTATATTTACTAATTATATATAATGTTTATTATTTTTATATAATGTGTATTGTTTTGATTAGAATTTTTTTAATTTATTTTTAAAATGAGTTAAAATTTTTAATAATTATTATAATAAAGTTTTGTTTTTAAAAATAATTATAATAAAGTTATATGGTCAAAAAAAATTATTAATCAAATAAAATTATAATTTAAAAAAAAAATTATTAAATTTAAAAAAATCAATTTATATACTAATTAATTTACTAAAAACAACTCTTTTTAATTATAACTAAAATAAAATTAATTTTATTTATATTAAAATTGATATTTCTTATTAAACCCTTTTATTATTGATTTGGATGCGCACGCTTCCCTTTATCAACATTCAAACTCGAATGGAGACCATAGTTAATTACAACTAAAATAAAATTAATTTTATTTATATTAAAATTGATATTTTTTATTAAATCCTTTTATTATTCATTTGGATGCGCACGCTTCCTTTAGAACTCTCAAACATCGAATGGAGACCATAGTTATAGAAATTTCTCTCCTCATTATTCTCTTGATATTGTCATAACATCGCTTTCTCTTGCAATCCTGGAAGAGCACCGAATAAAGGGAAAAAAAATGAAATAAGCCATATCATTAGATTAAATAAAATATTATTATTGATATGAAGTCAATTTAGTGATGCAATTAGATTAAATAAAATATTTTTATTTTATTATTAATATGAAGTCAATTTAATGATCTTAAAAATAAAGACGATTTTAATTTTGTATTGGTTTCTATCTAGATGAGGAAGAGTTTTTATTTTAAAATATAATTCAACTTATTATTTTATTTTTTTTCGATAAATCAAGCTTTATATATTAATAGGGTAAGGAGTTGGCTTGTAGGTAAAAAACTAAACCAACATCAATGAAGGAGATTATGGATACATATTATTTGAGTTCTTATAGTGATCAATAAAAGTCATGAATAAAAGTCATGTACATGCTATGATAGAGACTCAAAATTCTAAACATTAAAAGAGCTAAGATGGAGGGATGCCACTTTTCATAGCTAGGTGCTCATGGAGTCGGGGCATGGGGTTTCCATCAACCGGTGGGAGTTGAGATAGGGGATTTGTTGTTTGATCACAAAGGTTTTAATATGTTAATATACAGGTTTTAATAGATCAAAGGTTTTAATATGACAATACAAGTAGACAATCCTCCACTACTTGATATCTCTGAGATAGGGAAGTTGTTGTTTTGACCACAAAGGTTTTAAAATGCCAATACAAAAGTTTGCATATGCCAATATAAGTAGACAATCCTCCGCCAAACGGAGGTGATGGTGGCTGGTGCGGCGATGGAGATCATTATCCCCTGGAGATCACTGAGCCCAGTTACTAACTACAAGGTCGACGTATGCGGCGATGGAGATCATTATCCCCTGGAGATTACTAAGCCCGGTTACTAACTACAAGGTCGACTATTTTGACTTTGGAGCTTGAGAAGAGATTCTATTGTTGGAGTGTCCAGGAGCATAGAACTTCACTCTGAAATTCTTTCAGCTTCCACTATTTACTCGATGACACAATAACTCTCCACCTAACTCATTTTTGAAGTTTTGCTTTCGAGCCTACTTTCTTCCGGTAGCATTTGTTCCCACTGTTCACTGCTTCTTGTTTTTTCCCTAGTTACTATACTGTTCTTATACTATTCTGGTACAACTTTCAAAGTGCATAGGGAGTTGAGAGCTTGGTCCCACAAGCCAACTGCTTCTCCTCCTAGACTCTTTACTGACCGAAGTTTTACTTGACTCCTTTAGTCTTTTAACTTTTGTTCCTTCTAATCATTGTTTTCCTTTGTCTTAGTCCCTTTTCTGTTTTTATTTGTTTACTAGTTGCCAGAGTGCTTTGGGGGAAGCGAGCTAGGCCCACTGTGTAACTACTTCTGCACCCTGTCTCTTTATTGTTTCCTTTTGGGCCTACTTATTTTAGGTTTTGTTACCAATGGAACCCAGAGGTTCTCCCTTAGCCTCTCTTCCCAAGACTTCTGTTGAAACTAATGTCAACTCACTAATGAACGTGGTTGACGAGAAACTTTGGGAGGATGAAGGACTTTTTGACCTGGTTGACACTGCTAGTAAAGCCATTGCCTCAGCTCAGAAGCACTCTACTTCTCCTTTACCCAAGCCTCGCCCTTTCCCTTGACTCCCTTGCAAGTTGCAGTCCCTCCTTGGCTGAACCTCCGTTGTCTTCAACTAGTTGCTTTGTTCCACTTGTTCGCTCCACTGCCCCTCAATATTCAGTCCCTTCTTTTGAACATCGAAGCTCTCCCTTCCAGCCACAGGTGGGCAGTAATCTGGAGCTGAAATCTTGACCAAGTCGTAGACAATGGAGGGCAAAGAAGGTTCTTCATAAAATGGTCCTCGGAGCAGATGTTGGACTTCCAGAAACTTGCAGTCTAGCACTTTGTGGCTTAGTTGGTAGGCTCTCCTATCCTAACCTCTGTAAGTTGTCTATTACAGACTGGGTGAACCTCACTTGGAAGCCTATTCTTGGCTATACACCTGAGGTTGTTTTTCTGAACAATGGCTGGTTGGGTTTTTTGTGTAAATCTCCTGAAGATTTTGTTATTTTACTGGAGCAGAAGTGGATGCTTAGTGGGAGTAGTCTCATGTTAAAATGTTGGTGCTTGGATTTTAACCCTGAGACTGAATACTTCCAGTACAGGCATCTATGGATCTTGCTACTTGCTTTACTGCTGCAATTCTGGAACAAGGCAGCTTTGGAGGTGATCGGAAACTCACTGGGCTCCTTTCTATCGGTAGACAACTCTTCTCTTTTGAATCCATCCAGGAAGATAGGAAAATTTTTGGTTGAAATGAATATTCATGGCGGATTACCAAAACTATTGGAGATTGAATGGAGGGGGAAATGGTATTCACAAAGACTAGATTACCTCGGAATTCCATTCTATTGTAGCCGTTGTCATAGCACTGGACATCTCAGGAAATTTTGCAGAGGCCGAGAGGAGAAAGAAGCATATGAAGACTCAACATTGTACAGAGATTTGGTTCATCTAGACGAAGAAACTCAAAATAATTGCCATTTCACCTTTCCTGAGTCTTCTACCCCTTTAGATTCCGATGATTCTCTTTTGAGCAAGCTTAAGAATTTCTTCCTGGCATTTTATCATTCCTTGTCCTTCTTGGAACTTGAAAATCTCAAAGCTTCTCAAAACCTCCAGCCCCTCTGCTCCCTTGAGGTGTCACTTTCAAAGGAGGAAGCCATCCCCACATTGCCTGACTCCCAACCTTCGTTTTCGGAACTTGACATTGAACCTAGTCACTTTTCGTCTGTGGAAGTTACCTCCTCCCTCCTCCCTGTTTCTGCTCCTCTTCCACCTCCCCCCTCCATTCGTGAACTTTCCCCTTCAACATCTTTCCCTCCGCTAATCTCGAGATTAAGTGAGCCCACTACTGGGTTATCCTCCATTACCACAGTCATGAATTCTCTGGTTCCCCTTTCCCGAGAAAGTTTCAGTCCTATCCCCCTACCTACTTACATAGGAAACACCTATTTGGCCCCGCCCTCCTCCCACGAGGCTACTACTTCCTCTTTGAAAAACCCCATTGATCCCCCTTTAAACTACACTTGGTCAAGAGGTCTTGGTTCTGATTTTTCCCCTGTAAAGACTAGGAGCACCGGGAAGAAATTACTAAGGGAGACGAACCCTTCCACAGTCTTGGATTTTTCCACTACCGAGAGTGGGGCACTTAGAGCAGTGAAGGCCCTAGCAAGAGGCAAATAGTGATCCTCCTGTCACTTAATCTCAGAGGGACTGGAGGCACCCTAAAAGCAGCCTCTGTTCGTCGACTTTTGGATTCTACTCGGCAACATTCTTTTCTTTCAGGAAACTTTGGTCAAAGCTGAGAAAGCACGTTCTTTCCTACAAAATTTTCGTCTAGCATGGGCTTCTTCTGCTGTGAGCTCAGTTGGTACTTCCGGGGGACTTCTGGTGGCTTGGGACCCCCTCCTTTACAACTTGGTGCCATTTCTTACCTATGGTGGTATTTTACTTTCTGGTTCTATTATTTCTTCCAATAGAGAGATTAATTTCCTAAACATTTATGGCCCTTGCTTGGATCGCAAAGCTTTTTGGACCAATCTCTCTAATAGTGGTTTACTTTCGCTTCCTAGACTCTTTTTAGTAGGAGATTTAAATCTAACACTCTCCTTTGGAGAAAGTTGGGGAGGCTCGGGCAACTTAAGCAATCTTTCAAGCTTCTTTACTTCTCTCTTCCTTACCCATAAGTTAATCGATCTACTCCCTAACAAACTTGTCCCGACATGGCATGATGGGCGCTTAGGGAGCGATTTTATTGAAAAACGTTTGGATAGATTTTTGGTGGCAAAGGACCTTCTTCTGGATGGGTGCTTGTTATGTTCCTGGGTTGAATTTCCTTTCGTCTCTGATCATGCTCCTATTATGTTAAGTCTAGAAAATTCCCCCCATCCCAAACCCTTTCCTTTTAAATTCAATCATCATTGTCTCTCAAATTTTGACTATAATAATCTGGTTACCAACCTGTGGCAGAACCA
>WSFP011480655.1:0-16240 GCA_009831015.1 Picea engelmannii | reverse complement strand
CCATGTTTCTTGTCCTTTGTACCATAAGATACCTTAACTTCGGGACAAAGTTTCCTGAAGGGTGGGTGTATGTAACGACCCTGCTTAAATAGATGTATATGATTATTAATTATAATTAATTTAATAATATAATTGTCCTAAAAATATTTATTTCTTATGTAACTATATTTATTTCTTAAAATAACATTAACTAATTATTTATTATTAATTAGTTATTCATGATTGTCAATGATTAATTTAAGTATTAATTAACTCATTAATTAATAAGGTAAAGAAATAAAAGGAGGATAATGAATTATATTATTAAATTAAGTTACGTACCCAAAAAGGGATAACATATTAACTACAAGAGGATAAAATAATAATAAAGGGGATAAGGGGCATTAACGACAAAAGGATAAGAAGGTAATAAATGGGTTAGGTAGGAAATAAATGAGGGGGAAGTCGGTGAAGGAGGGATATGGAGGGGAAGGAGGTTTACGGGAGGTCATTCTACGTGGGATGAGCGATTGATTTTGGGGGCTCTGGATTTGTAGAGAGGAGTGGAGTTTTGGGAGTGGGGATTGCATTAGTCAAGCACCGGGTTTGCTAGAGGTTTTGGGCACAGGGGCCAGGATATCCATATGATATCTTGGAGCTAGGAAGTTACCTAGTTGGCAGTGTGGAACTAGGTTTTGGGCAGTGTTTTGCAGCAGCGGTCAAGGAGGCAAGCGACAGACAAACGAAGGATTATTAGCATCAGACTCAGGTATTTAACATTTTGTAATTGTTTTTATTATGTTAGAAAATTTTAATATTCGTTGTTAAATATACATGCGAATATGCTCAATTAAAGGAATTTGATAGATTTTACTATTTTGCTCAATATAGAAGAGATTAGTGAATTTTATGAAATTAATATTGTTACAATTAATGTAAATATTAGACGTAAAACCTATTCACCCCCTACACCGAGCGTCGATCTCCATCTCCATCGGCAAAATAAATTTTTTGTTTTGTGATAAATCTTTCATAAGGATATCGCCGATAGTCGATTCCCCTTCGGCATCGATAAAAGACGAGGGAAATAGACGTTAACAAAGAAAGAAAATATATCTTCGATGCCCGACGCGCTTATCAGAATCGGGGAAAGTCTAAAAGGATCGCAAAAAACATTATTACAATGCTAAAGGATATTTCGAATCATCGATCCCTGTTGCGTTTTCATCATCGGGACTTTTTCGAGGGAGCTAATCTAAAGAATGTACTTGATATGTTTATCGTCAACTGTCGACCCTGGAGATTTTTTCAGCATCGGCAAGATAAGGTTTGTTGTAGAACAAATAACTTAAGGAAAGTCCCCACACTGATTAATACCCATGAATTAGGTCATTGGTCTTCAGTGCCATGTGTATTTACCCGATTGGAGAACCGTACGCTCTAGTTATACCCTGAGTCAATCTTGGTTCCCTAAGTCTGAGTCACACCTCCTAGTCAGATTTTCCACAGTAGCATTGTATGGTGAAATTGATCATCATCAGATCTTGTTACAGAAGAAAATAAAAAAAAAATGTTCATAGCACATCCCTGAGCCTCGATCCACCCACTAAGAGAGCGACACGATGGGACATTTTAGCATTAGATACGATCAAATTTTGAGCATTTAAGGAGCTAATTAATACCAAATAAAACATTAGTTTCTACCTCGTGTGCCAATCAAAACAGTCATTTAAAATCACTGATATACCACATCACCACCCGTGCCTCTGTTGTCAACCCACGATGAATTTAAGTTATAGAGATTTGACTGCAGATTTGTTAAAATTTCACTCATCACCCAAATTGAATGGTTGATGCGACATGATAAGTTCTTCCCTATTTAAATTCTCTTGAGTCATTGTAAATGAAATCATTCTGCGCATAAGAGAATTCTGGAGCATCCAAAGGAGCGAGACGAGCGACAAGAAATCTATATTGATCCTGTGATTGTAAAAATAACCAGTTTTTAACAAGCTTCAGAGGTATGTATCTGAGTCTGTAAATTTTTTGGTTGTAATTCATATGCTTTGATCTAGTTTTTTGTTTTACACAGTCTCTGGAAGTTTATTTTAGTTGTAGGAACAATGCCACCAATAAATCCAACCACCAGATGATCGTCGAGGGCACCAAACCTTAAAGAACTAGATGTAGGTGAAGGCTCCTCTCCAAGGGATACAAAACAATTGGAATACACTCTGAGGTTAGAACCATTCATTAAGACATCAACGAAGAAGGTTTTCATCCAGCCTCTAGCCTTTGGAGATATAGAGGCAAGCATGGGGTCCAAGATGGCACTCCCACATTGGGGAGAACTCTTTAACAAGATCAATTGGGAGGAATACCCATAATATGTCCCACACAATGATCCATATGTAAGAGATATCAACAACAAGGTGTTCTTGAACATCCGACGGTCGTAGCTACATATGGTGGCAAGTAGAACCCCTATTTTTCCCTGTATTGAAGTCCTGAAGTGGTTCATCAACCACACAGACACACATAAATTTTTAACCAATGACGACAATGGTGGGTGTGTCGGAGTGTTCCTATCGGTAGAAGTTCATAAATACTAAAAGCTTAGAGATCCTGAGGAGCATCTAAATACAGATTTCATGGTGAAGTTATACGAAGGCCACGACACCAGCTGGGTGATGGCCGCATGGTGGAGGGAGGACAAGAACTACACCAACTTGATCACTAGATGGTATGGGACGACCAATTTAATGGATACATACATCTATTTGATGGCTCTTATTTACCGATTATATGGAGAGAAGGATTGCTCCATATTTTCATAGGCGTTGATTCCCTTGTCTTACACAGTTGCGATCAACGGGAGAAGTTTCAACTTGGGAGAAATAATTTCTAAACAAATGATCATCTGTGTGCAACAGGCCTAGGTGTCGAAGAAAGGAGATACACCATCTTTCTACATGGCTTCATACTTGCTCGATGTCATGTGCACCAGAAACATCTTCATCGGCATGAATCTAAGCTGGCATGTTGCGGAGCTCTCGGTCCATGTCTACTTCAGCATGCTATGGGAGAACAGGTATAAGAAGTCTTACTCCCTCATCTTTGATGAATTCATCGCACAAATTTATTTTATTCTTTTTAATAAGGAATTCCCAAGACTATAGGTTGCGACCAAGAAAATGATATCCAAGGTAGACCACTGGTACTTGGACGAGTGCAACACCTACATTAGGGTGTTCAGGGCCATTGGAGCACCACATCTCCTACCAGCCCATGTCCTGGATCAACTTGTCATAGGATAAATATGCTATCAAACCATATTGCAAGGCTACAATGCCACCTTGGTCAAGGACAAGAAACATGCATTCATACCCTATGGTTTCCATGTAGGGTTTTACTTGGTAAAGGATACTACCCAAGCCAAACAAGAAGGGTTGAACCAAATCGAGTTCAAATTCTCAATAGGTCGATTCCGGAACCACGATCCAAAGGGCCTGGTATTTCAACATGCTTCACAAGTGTTGTCCTGCTGGCCATACACCCATGAAAAATTCGAAGATGAATTCTTCAAAGAAAATTCCCAAGACTAGGACGTGGTGGTAGCAAGGATGGTTGACCCCAAAATGACCAGGTTCATGGCCATGATCCTGGATGAATAGGCGATGACAATGGAGAAGTTGACTCAAGAGGCCCTCAAATCTAGGGAATAAATCAGAGTGGCAGAGGAAACATAGGTTCCCCTAGTGGCTTCGGTATAGAATAGGGGATTTCCTATGACATCGGATGTGCAGGCAAGAGGGATGGAAATCACAGATGCCACCCTAGATAGACTGAAAAGGCATGAAGAGGAGTTGGCCGCTGCACTGAAGGAGTTGGAACATCTACGCCATTTGGTGAAATATTACCAGGACACCACACATGTCGTAGTGTTCCTGAGAAGAGAATTCCAGGAGGCCTACAATAAGTTTACAAATGAGAGGCACCTATTCACTACAAGGATAACCGATATTCAAGAAGACACCCTCATGGCACTGGTGACATGAAAGGATATGGAAAGGTGGTATGAGAAAGCACACCAAGATGTGGAAAGGATTGACTATATATCAGCATGGTTCAACAGGGTTGAGACGCTGAAGAACACAGCATCAGGGTATTAAGGGAAAGCAACATCAACCGCATAAAGAAGTCGAATTAATATTGGGTAAAAATGGCTCAATAACCTCATCGATAAATCCAAGAGAAATGGGTTGAGTGCAAAAAGAGCTGGACCAAGATCAACTAGGCATTGAGAAACTTCGATCTCCCTGAATTCAACACACCCAATGACTTTGTGGACTTGCATGACATAGTCAAATTACATGTCGAACAAGACTCATCATGGGATGCAGAGATAGAAAAGGTCGTGAACATGACACCAGGTCAAGTGAAGAAGTTCATGGAACTCCTAATCAAGGCTCGAACTGTGTTGCAACATTTAAGTGATAAAATAGTAAAGTATCGAGCACGAGAAGTAGAGATAAGAGAGATCCTTTTGGCCCCAATGGAACAACATAGATTCTTGTATGCCAACACATGCGAGAATATCTTCGTCAAATGGTCGGAGTACGAGAAGATCCATCCACTCAAGTGAGATCATTTGATGACTCTTAGTAGACTAAGAGATGAAAGCGCTATGTGGTGAGTTTTTGTTTTACTTAGATGCACTTTTGATAGTTATTTTTAGTTAATAATATGTTATAAATAAGAGAATCAACGTGTTAGCAAGAGGTCGATGGTTTTTGCAAAGACCCTCATTTTGGATTTGTAAAGAACTATTTCATATCTGTCTCAATTGAGAAGTCATGTTTAGGACTAGATACAAGTTTGTGTTTTTCATCAAAAGCATGTGTGATTGGATCTGAAGAAGAATTATTTCTAATTTTATCTCATGAATGGATGTTGTAACGAGTAAGAGATTATGAATCTGTTGCTAAGTTATCTGATTCAATATTTTTATAGTTTTTTCTTTAATGATGAAAATTAAATCATTGTGTTAATATGTTATTGATGATTATATTTAAGGAAACTATTTTTCTTTCCATCGTTTATTGCATGTATGTTTTCTTCTGTTAATTGTATCTCAATCAATAATTGGAACACCAACAGGTTAATGTATTAATACTAGGCTTGTGGTAGGTGTAAGAATCATTTTTTTCACGTTTGAGCATGTGGGTTATCCAAAGCTCAGTCCTCTCCAGTAGTTAAGCTTCCCCACTTTTTTAGTCAGTCAGTTTATACCAAATTTTATCTTGTATCGGTCCCACCTATAAGAGAAAATACAAAAAGAGAACTTTTGAATTGAAGAAGAAGATTTCATAGGAAGACATCATGTCAATCACTACGTAAAGGCCATCGATTAATCGTCTGGATCACAAGATCTAGAGAACCATTCCACCATTAAACACTGCAGAGTCTAATTGGGCATCAATGGCGGGTTTGGTTCCTACTGTTGAGTTAAAGGGATTTAGGACCCCTCAATAGAATTGGCGCTAGAAGGAGGGACTGAAGAATGAATGGATGACAATAGTTTTTACAAAATCTTTCACACAACCTGTAGATTCAAAACAACCCACATGCATGGCTAGTCATTCCCAAGACAACCCACACAGAATGAGTACTCCTAAAACGAGTAACTCACCCCAGCAAGAGGAAGAACATCTATTCCCTGATATACCTTACACTCTTCCTCACTAGGAATTGAACCAATTCATAAGAATCACAAGATCTTATGCCCGACAGATCGGTGCATTTCCTTTAGCTCCATTACTTCCTCGAAGAAAAAAAATAAGTAGACTAGTGGTTGAGTCCCCCAACCAAGTTTTTGTGCACACAGTAGAAGACCTGATAGATTTATCCCTCACCGAAATTGATCATCCTCTTAATATAATCCCTGAAACACCACCCGACAACTACTCCAAGCCTGACAATTTTTCCGACGAGGAAGGGTTTAAATTAGAATGCTCAGTTTCGAGATCGGAAGACATGGAAGATAACAATGATCATAATGAAGAAAGGGGAAACCCACCTCAGAATAATCAACCTTGGTTGGCCATAGATGCTTTGGCCATCCCTGGGAAAGTACATAAGTTTCCCTGACATCCAGAAAAGTTACTCCCTAAATTTGACCCTGAAATCTCAGGATTACCTGAAGACCGTATCAAAAAATTAATACTATCTATCAGACTGATGAATGTCCAACATGAAGATGTAGTATGCAGGATATTCCCCTACACTTTCAAGAATTCATCCTCCATGTGGTATTTTAACTTACATGTAGGATCCATAACTAGTTGGACAAAGTTTTAAAAGGATTTTCTAGATAAATTTGCAGAAGAAACCACTACAGGAGCTTTGATGGCCGAATTGTTCACCGCCACCATGATTTCAAAGGAGAAGGTTAAATACTTCAATCAAATATTCACCACTATCTTAAACAAATTCCAACCTGAAGCTAAACCCACTCAGGAGTTGCAAATCGAAGTATATGCTAGTGCTCTCCCAACTTCTATTTCCATGTTTGTGAAGAGGGTTGCCAAAGCAACCTTAGCTGAAAATTTTGAAGAAGACAAAATGATAGAATTTCAAATGAAGGGATGTAAAGAAGGCTAGGTCTCATTAGTTAAGAAATAAGTTCAACCTCCTCCCAAGAAAGGACTACTGTTGACTAGACCCCCGGGGAAAAAAACAGAGCAAGGTCCCGAAAAGGGAAGTGGGGACATAGAATACCTACAACTCATGGTCAAGAAGTTGTCAAACGAAATCATAGACATGAAAATAAGTGCAGGGGAAGGAAACCAAGGCCATGGACCCTATAAACCATTTTTCAAAATAAATCCACCATTCAAAGCGATTGAACCTCCCCCAACCAACTTAAACATTGATCTGGGAAACGTAGCATCTGACTCTTTCTGCACTTATCACCAAGAGAAACACTCTAAAAGAGACAACCCACAATGTGTGCATGCCATGAATTTGATGGCCAACTGGTTTCTAGATGAAGTTTCCTTAACCGAAAAATCAAGCGGCTCAACTATGAATATTATTGATCAAGAAGAAGTTGATCCACCATAATAAACAACCATGTTGATATGGGATCCTGACCTACCAATGCCTTCTCATGACCTATTTGAGGTTCAAGAACCACTCATAGAGATCTTGGTTGTGAAAACACAAAGTAGGGGTCAAATTTTCTCAAACGATCTTACTACTGCCCAAACTTCAAGAAGAAAACCAACTCTCAATAACCTGAAAGCACCTTTTGTCCCTCGAAGAAATCCTACAAACAGACATACACGAGAATCACCCAAGCTAGAATACAACATAGTAGAAGACTTGAAAAAGTTGAAATCAAATATATCGGTCATGGACGTATGCAGAATCCCTCAACAAAAGGACTTTCTGTTACAAGCATTGAAATCAGTAGAAAATCCTACAACAAGCACTAACCAAGGAGGAAATCTAACTCCCACGGATCTAAGGAATAAACCAAATCTGAACACCTACTCTGAAGATAAGAAGGGAAAACCTTTTGTCCCACCGTTCCTTTTGACATTTGAAGTCTTCAAAAAAAACCTCCATAATTGTTTGGTTGACTTGGGAGCATCCTCTAATGTCATGACATTGTCTATTTGCAAAAAATTAAACACGGTCCCTCTCAAAAGAGATAAACATGTTATACAACTAGATAGAACCTAGGTGAAGGTTATGGGAGAGCTCAAAGATGTAATGATCATAATAGAAATACACCCTAAATTTGTGCAAGTAGTTGACATCATTGTAGTAGATATCCCATAAAATTATGGATTTTTATTGAGTCAAGATTGATCTGAGAAGTTAAACGGATAATTTAGTATAGACTAGGCTCACCTTTGGTTTCCATTAAAGGGACACATGAATATGATCAGGATCGATAGGTAAATATATCTAAAACATATTGTCATCAACTTAGAAACCCTTAATGAACCTTCATCGACAAATTTCCCCGTGCTAGGAAATTATTCATGTGACTCTGATTTTGGGAATTTCTCCCCCCTCTCATCTAATGTCCCTCTTACTCAAAACTTCGAAATGATTTTTCAAGAAAACTTTCCGACAGCGAGAGAGGAAACCCTCTTCTATCAAGGACATGTGGAACAAACAGGAGGAGAGGAAAGTGATAGGAAAAGGGAAACTGACAAATTTTTCTCACCAATTTGGACCTTATACTTTGATTAATCTAAATCGCAAGAAGGGTCATGGGAAAGGTGCATATTCATTGATCCAAAAGGTAAACAACATTTCCTATCCTGTAGACTAGAATTCAAGTGAACAAACAACATCGTCGAGTATGAATCTCTAGTACAAGGGCTAAAGAAATCCATAGACTTAAATGTTAAAGAATTGAAGGTTTTCAGAGATTCTGAAATCATCATTAGACAAGTAAGGAACACTATACATTGCAAATCTCCACATCTGAAGAATTACCAATAGGAAGTGCACGTGCTAATAGATCATTTTGAAGCCTTCAACATTACAGCGATCCCGAGAACAAATAACATTCTTGTTGATTCTATGGCCACTGCTGCCTCAAGGCTATCACCTATAGAAGATTATGAAGCCTCCTAGTTCATTGTGGAGCTACTCTACAAATCATCGGTGCCCAAAAATATTTCTAATTAGAAGGTCTTTGAAGGAGATGAACAGATCATGAAATTTTTGACCAACCAGGATAATTTTAAAGACCTAGATATTGATGATGAAGTATTCCAAGAGAAATTAGAAGAAACCAATCCTCATATAGATCAACCAACTGACAAACCAAAGTCTCACATGATACCAAAGGAAATATCTAATTTAGAGAGCCTTTTTGACCTGAGGGAAAGATTCAAGAGGTCAACGAACACAAAAAACAGGGAGTTCTTGTCCCATGCATGAAACTATAAATTTAGGAACCCTGGAAAACCCCAAAAATATAAATCTCAGCAAGACAGTATTTGAAGAAGAAAGGAAGGCCTATCTCAAAATTTTCAGATAGTATCAAGATGATTTTGCATGGTCCTACAGAGATCTAAAAACTTATGATACTCGTATCATTCAACACACTATCTCGTTAAAGCCTGAAGTAAAACTCTTCCAACAGAAGCTCCAGAAATACCAACCATCCTTGGAGCCTCTCATGTGTTAGGAGTTAAAGAAACTACTAGATGCCTAGATTACATTCCAGGTTAGACACTATGCATGGGTATCAAATTTGATTCCTGTGAGGAAAAATTCAGGGGAGATCCGCCTATGCGTAGATTTCAGAAACATTAACAGAGCTTCATAAAATGAAAACTACCCAGCCCCACCAATGGAGAAACTCTTGCAGACCATGTCTAGCTCTAATATTTTCTCCCTACTGGACAGTTTCTCATATTACAACTAGGTTCTAGTTTCATAAGAAGACCGCTTGAAAACTACCTTCTGAACCAAGTGGGGAACCTTCGTTTATAAACACATTCCCTTTTGGTTAATCAATGTAGAGGAGACCTTCCAAAGGGACATGGACGTGGCATTTTTGGGCTAATCAAAAAGTGTGTAGTAGTCTATTTGGATGATGTGACTATGTATTCAAAGAACAGAGAAGATCACATCCAACACTTAACCCATATTTTTGAAAGATGTAGGAAATAGAGTATTTCCTTAAACCCTAAGAAAACTATCTTTGGTGTCAAGGAAGGTAAATTGTTGGGTCATATTATATATTAAGCAGGGATTCACATAGACCCAGAAAGGATTAAGACTATAGCTCATCTTCCATTACCTCACAACAAAAAGGCTATGCAATCTTTCTTTGGGAAAATCAATTTTGTAAGAAAAGTCACCCCTGATTTCGCTAAAACTATCAAACCCTTACAAAACATGATCTGCAAAGATGTTGAATTTAAGTGGGATGATGAACAGAAAAGGGATTTTAGAAACATTAAGACTATGATATCTCAAGCCCCAGTGTTGCGAAGCCCCTATTTTAGCAAATATTTCTTCCTCTATACTTTTTCCTCCGACCAATCGTTAGCTATAGTACTAACTCGGAAATATAATGACCACAATGAGGCCCCGGTCTTTTTTATGAGAACTAATATCCAAGGGGCCGAATTAAATTATCCTACTATAGACAAGAAGGCTTATGTGGTTTACAAGGCAGTAAAACATTCTATATCTTACTTCTTAAAGAATCATACCAAATTCATAGTGCCTCACCTTGTTGTTCATTCCCTATTCACTCAACGAGAGATGGGGGAACGAAGAGGAAATTAGATGGAAGTAGTACAAGAATTTGATCTAGATACAAAACCTGCTAAACTGGTTAAAGGACAAGGGTTATACAAACTGGCAGTTGAAGATTAGGACCAAGCAAATGAAGACCCCAGATGGAATAATGAATTATCATTATGGTGTGGTGAAGCTTCATACATCTCCCTAGGGAAAGAGTCTTGGTACGAGAAACTGACTTATATCTTGCATCATGGAACTTTCCCAGAAAACCTAAAACCTAGGGAAAGGATATCGGTCAGGTTAAAACATTCACAATATCGCCTCATAAATTTAGTGCTCTTCGATGTTAATTATGATGGGGTACTTTTAAGATATCTCAAATGTGAAGATGCAGACAAAGTTCTGAAGGAGCTCCATGATGGTCCTACAGGTGGAAATTTCACAGGAAACACCATTGCTCATAAAATACTGAGAGCTAGTTATTATTGGCCTACTTTGTTTAGGGACGCTCACACATACGCTAGAAACTGTAAAAATTTTCAAATAAGTGTGGGGAGGGAGAAGAGAGCAGTTGTCCCACTCCAACTGGTGGTCATTTCCATGCCATTCGAGCAATGGGGGTTAGATATCATAGGAGAAATTACATTGATTTCTTCAAAATGACATAGATACATACTTTTATTCCACCTTATTAATAGATTTTTCTCTAGACAAAGGAATCATAATCAGATACTCTGCAAACTACTATCCACAAGGGAACGGAGTGGTAGAATCAACTAATAAGAACCTAGTGAGGATATTGAAGAAAACAGTTGCATACAACTAGAGGAATTGGCATAGTTCAGTCCATAATGCTTTATGTGCTGATAGAGTTACACCCAAGGAAGCTATAGGGAATTCCCCATACTTTCTAGTATATGGACAGGAATCCATTCTCTCGAACGGGCTATATCTTCCATCACTTCAACTTGCTCAGGATTTGAGAGGATAGCCCTCATCAGTCATACAACAAATAGTTGATACCCTCCTCATGCTGGAAGAAGAAAGGGAGAAATCAAAATCAAAGTTCATAGCTCATCAACAGATAGTTAAAAGATGGTTTGATAAGCATAAGGCTAAAGAGAAGAATTTTGAAGTGAGAGCCTTAGTCCTAAAATGGGATAGAGAAAATGAGCCTAAAGGAAAACATTCTAAGTTTTAGAATCTATGGCTCGGAGATTTCCAGGTGGCTAAGAATATTGGGGTAGGCACGTATCGGTTGTAGAATCTAAGGGGTGAACCTGACGCCCTCCCGGTAAATGGCCAAGTCCTAAAACAATATTTTCATCAAAAATAAATAAAAATTGTGTGTATATTTTCACAATGTTTGTTTCAGGTAGGTTGATTGCAGAATGCATTTTTTTTTTGTTTCTTGTGTTTTGTACTTCTACTCTTTTGAATATTGTGTTTAGAAAGACAATGGTTGACCCTAATTCATGCAATATGACAAACTATGTTCCTAACTCATCGCTCATGTACAACACAAGAAGTGTTAGGGGACCTGTGGTTGTTTCAAGGGGTTCTCTATCTAACCTGCGTAGATGAACAACCTTGGAAAAGTGATGAAGTATATGTTTGGTGGTCTGGTAAAACCTTAAGGGAAATATGGTAAGATGGAAGGGACTACATGTACCTCAGAGATAGAACTAGCAAAACTTCACTTTAACCATCTCATATTTCAAATAACAGACGTCCTCCTCTCCCACTCGCTCAAGGAATTATTCTGTAATAAAATAAACTATATAAAATGAGCACACAATAGGGGAGGGTATGCAAATAACTTAGTCGGGGCTATGGATGCTCGCTGGTAGCGGAGCAAGGTCTGTGACGTTGGGGTGACTCCGTCAGGGCTATGGATGCTTGCTGGCAATGGAACAACACTATGGCAAGTTAATAATGGTAACTAAAGGGCCTAGTGTCAGTGAATGATTTACTAGAATATTGTCAAAAGGGGCATGAGTTAGGGATACAGGAAACAAAGGTGGAATAAAGGTTTAAAACCCCAAAGGCAGGCCCAAATGCACCAACCAGGGAATTTCAAATGCAAGGATAAAAGAGGCTCTAATAAAAAACCAATTAAGTTATTAATAATATTTTGTGTCACCTTCACCTGAGCCCGAGGTAGGAACAAAGAGTCTTCTTTTGCCCAGTAAGTCACCATTTTTTTAGCACTCAACACACCCTAAAAATCCTCTGTCAATTTTTTTCTTTTTTGGGTAGCACTTGATATTTTGCACTCTTTGATTCAACTTCATTTCAAGAAATGTTTTCTTTGCTTACTTTGATGACTCCCGTCACCTATTCAAGTTTTTTTGAACTTATGAAACCCCATGACTTAAAAGACCTTAACACCTAAATAAAGAATCGACAATTGAAACACTTCACCCGACGCACTCAGTTTCAACATCGGGAGGAATTCAAAGAAGGAAAAGAACCACTCAAGAAACCTCATTCATCGAGCGTCAATCTCCATCGACATCGGCAAAATGAATTTTTTGTTTTCCGACAAATCTTGCATAAGGATATCGTCGATATTTGATTCCCCTTAGGCATCGGTAAAGACAAGGGGAATAGATGTTAACAAATAAATAAAATATATCGTCGATAGCCGATGCCCAACGCAATTATCGGAATCAGAGAAAGCCTAAAAGGATCACAAAAAACATTCTAACCACGCTAAAGGATATTCTCGATCATCGATCCTCGATGCATTTTCAGCATTAGGACTTTTTTGAGGGAGCTAATCTGAAGAAAGTACTTGATATGTTTATCGACGACCACTGACACTGGATACGTTTTCAGCATTGACAAGCTAAGGTTTTTTTTAGAACCAATAACTTAAGGAAAGTCTTGAATCCAATTAATACCCGCGAATTAGGTCACCGGTCTTCAACACCACGTGTCTTTACCCGATTGGAGAACTGTACAATCTAGTTTTACCCCGAGTCATTCTTGGTTCCCTAATTCTAAGTCACACCTCTGAGTTATCTTTGCCATAACAACATTGTATGATGAAATTGATTGGTTTCATAGCTTTCTGCAGAAGGACATCAACAAAAAGTGTTCATAGCACATCCCCAAGTATCGATCCAACCACTAAGAGAGCGACATGATGGGACATTTTAGCATTAGATACAATTGGATTTTGAGCATTTAAGGAGCTAATTAATACCAAATCCCACATTAGTTGCTACCTTGTGTGCCAATCAAAAAAGTCATTTAAAATCATCGATATACCACATCACCACCCATGCCTTCATCTTCAACCCATGATCAATTTATGTTATAGAGATTCGACGACAGATTTGTTAAAATTTCACTCATCACCCAAATTGAATGGTTGATGTGGCATAGTAATTTATTCCTTGTTTAAATTCTCTTGAGCCATTGTAAACGAAATCATTATGTGCATAATAGAATTATGGAGCATCTGAAGGAGAGAGATGAGTGACACGAAGGCTGTATTGATCCTGTGATTGTAAAAAGAATCAGTTTTTAACAAGCTTCAGAGGTATGTATCGGAGTTTGTAAATTTGTTGGCTATAATTCATATGTTTTTATCCAGTTTTTTGTTTTATACAGTCTCTGAAAGTTTATTTTAGTTGTAGGAACAATGTTTCCAAGATATCCAACCACCAGATGATCGTCGAGGGCACCAAAGATGAAAGAACCAGAGGTAGGAGAAGGCTTCTCTCCAAGGGATGCAAAACAATTGGAGTACACTCTGAGGCCAAAACCAGTCATTAAGAAAACAATGAAGAAGGTTTTCATCTAGCCTCCAGCCTTCAAAGATACAGAGGCAAGAACGGGGTCCAAGATGGCACTCCCACATTGGGTAGAACTCTTTAACAAGATCCGTTGGGAGGAATACCTGGAATGTGTCTCACATAGAAATACATATGTAAGAGTGCTTGATGACGAGGTGTTCCTGAACATCCGACGATCGTACCTACATATGGTGGCAAGAAGAACCCTTATTTTTCCCTATATTGAAGTCTTGAAGTGGCTCATCGACTAAAAAGACACACATAAATGTTTAAACAATGACGACAATGGTGGGTGTGTCAGAGTGTTTCTACCGGTAGAAGTTTAGAAATACTATAGGCTTAGAGATCCCGAGGAGCGGCTAAACACAGACTTTGTGGTGAATTTCTACAAATTCCATGACACCATCCAGGTGTTGGCCGCATGGTGGGGGGAGGACAAGAAGTACACCAACTGGATCACTAGCTGGTATGGGACGACCAATTTAATGGAGACATACATCTATTTGATGGCTCTTATTTTTCGATTATATGGAGAGAAGGACTACTCCATATTTTCAGAGGGATGGATTCCCTTGGCTTACAGACTGGTGACCTCCGTGAGCTGTTTCAAATGGGGAGAAATAAATTTTAAACAATTGAGCATCTGTGTGCAGCAGGGCTAGGCGTCAAAGAAAGGAGAGACACCAGCTTTCTACATGGCTTCATACTTGCTCGATGTCATGTGCGCCAAAAACATCTTCACCGGCATGACTCTGAGTTGGCATGTTGCAGAGCTCCCGGTCCACGTCTACTTTAGCGTTTTATAGGAGAACATGTATAAGAAGTATTACTCCCTAATATACGATGAATTCATCGAACGAATGTATTTTGTACTTTTTAAGAAGGAATTCCCAAGACTATCAGCTGCGACCAATAAAATGATATCCAAGGTAGGAAACTAGTACTTGGATGAGTGTGACACCTACATCAGGGTGTTCAGGGCCACCAGAGCACCACATCTACTACCATCCCATGTGTCGGACCGACTTGTCGTGGGAGAAATATGCTATCAAACCATCTTGCAAGGCTACAACGCCACCTTGGTCAAGGATAAGAAATGGTCATTCATACCCTATAGTTTCCATGTAGGTGTTATCAGACTAATTGGTAGGTGTGGACACTAACAGATCTCCCTAGATCCACCTGGATCTAGAACAAAAAAGGATAGGACATGACTATTTCCCTAAGTTACGACCATTGAATTAGCTAGTAAGGAGGAACAAGTGACATACCTTTGTATCGCTTCCTTAGGTCTCTGTTGCTCCCGGTTCGCTCCGGTGCTCTCATGAGTTCAAGACCAAGACAACACAAACCAACCAAAGTGAAGATAGAAAAATGTATTCAATCGTCAACTTGTGCATATGATCAAGGAATTACACAATAAAGTAGGAATGACTTTATGGGAAAGGGACATACTCTTGTATCATATTAATTGAAAGTAGAAGATACAACCTGATCGCCTTGATGTCACAAGCTTCCTTTCGGTGACTCTTGGTTCCAACACACACACTTTCTCTATCCTTGCATGAAGAAGATCCGATTCCTCTTGATAGACCTACTAGAGTCTCCCAGCTTCTGTTCAAGTTGGGTTCTTCACACAATTCCTTCACCAATTCTTCAATTAATCTTGCTTAACCTTTTCCATGAGAATCCTTTCAATATATAGGAGAGGATGAGATGGTTACATGGATGAGAATGATCCCACCAAATTAGGGAAACCAGCAAAATGACAACCATACAAATTCTAACCCATTTTCTAGAAGATTCCCTTCTAGAACCCTCGAGACTTCTTCTCTTTTCCAAGTTCAAAAACAAGTTCACACCCAGTGTATAGAGAAACCTGTGAGTATTTCTCACCCTATATGAAGGTGGCCTGTGAGAATGGGTCATTCTGGTACCCTAGGCCATATGTAGCCTGCGAACTCACTTTGAAAATATGTTTTCTGGAAGGAGATAAATGCCACTTTTCTCAGGAGAAAGTTCTTGTTGGGAACTTGAGTACACCATTCTTAATACATCACCAAGATTACCAAAATCATGTGTAACATAATGCCCCCCAAAGTATGAGGCCAGAATCAATGATAGTTGAAATACTTTGTAAATTGCGTGTGTTTGTCGGAAACCAGGAG